>CM056056.1:176561112-176663612 GCA_029574335.1 Rana kukunoris | reverse complement strand
TTAATAATAATAGCGAGGGCTCCAGGAGGAGACATATACCTACGGCACTTAACCCCCCTGTGACAGGAGTAGCTTTGGGTGGGGGGCCCGTGGAACACAGAATCCCTTGGAGAGGTTGGGAAACCTTTGTTTCAGCTCCCCAGGCCCCTATTTATTAGTCTATTAGGGGCCAGGCTGACCAAAAAAATGGACAGTTACTAATGCAGGACTCGACAAACCCTGGGCGCCAGGTCGCAATTGAGACAGGGTACCCGAGCTGTGCCACCCCAGGTCCCAGGTCGCTAATTCTAGTCGCAATTGCGACCTGGTGCCCGGGGTTTGTCGAGTCCTGCATTAGTAACTGTCCATCATTTTCTTTGCGGCTTTGTGGCCTTCTGCAGTCCTATGCTTCTTTCTGGAATCTGGCGCCCTCTTGTGGTGGCCCTTGGTATGACAAGACAACCAGCAATGCTAATGGAGCTTTCCTGCCTGTTCTCCTTCCCTTAGAACCCCCAAACATTATATATATATATATATACGTTTTATTCTAACACCCTAGAGAATAAAATGGCGATCGTTACAATACTTTCTGTCACACCGTATTTGCGTAGCGGTCTTAAAAGCGCACTTTTTCGGAAAAAAATACACTTTTCTTAATTAAAATATAAGACAACAGTAAAGTTAGCCCAATTTCTTTTTTATTGTGAAAGATAATGTTACGCCGAGTAAACTGATACCCAACATGTCACGCTTCAATATTGCGTCCACTCGTGGAATGGCGACAAACTTTTACCCTTTAAAATCTCCATAGGCGACGTTTAAAAAAATTCTACAGGTTGCATGTTTTGAGTTATAGAGGAGGTCTAGAGCTAGAATTATTGCTCTCGCTCTAACGATCATGGCGATACCTCACATGTGTGGTTTGAACACCGCTTTCATATGCGGGCGCTGCTCACGTATGCGTTCGCTTCTGTGCGCGAGACGGGGTGCGTTTCTGGCTCCTAACTTTTTTAGCTGGCTCCTAGATTCCAAGCAAATTTGTCAAGCCCTGTACTAATGGACGTTGAGAATGTGGTTTCGAATACGTCAGTAATATTTATCCACAATATCTCCCAGGAAATATATAAAGACTATTCCTGGTCCTCCTTAGGTCCCTGGCATTCCTGTGTAAGGATCTCTCCCTTCTCAGGAGGTGAAGGATTCCTTTTCAAGCCGTGAATTTTCTGGTGGCGGACCATGTCGGCCTTGCGCGTGTAACTTTTCCCGCACTCTGAACACGAATAAGGCCGCTCCCCCGTATGATGAACCTTATGTCGCTCTAGATCGGATTTGTGAGCAAACAAGCGGCTGCACTCTGGGCACGGGAAAGGTTTTTCCCCCCGGTGCCGCTTCTCGTGCCTACAGAGGTCCGACTTGCGGGCGAAGCTCTTCCCGCAGTCCGCGCAGGAGAACGGCGTCAGACCCGTGTGTACGACCTGATGGCTAACCAGCATTTGCTTCTGTGCAAAACCCTTCCCGCACTCCGAGCAGAAATATAGCTTTTCGCCCGTGTGGAGCCTCTGGTGCTCCGCCAAGTACGCCTTCTGCTTGAAGCTCTGCCCGCACTCGCTGCAAGAAAACGGCCTCCCCTCCGAGTGGCTCAGCCCATGAACCGCCAAGTGGTTCCTCTGCGAGAAACATCTGCCGCACTCTGCGCAGGAAAAGGGCTTCTCCCCCGTGTGGACTTTCTGATGGGAAATCAGACACACCTTCTGCGCAAAGCTTCTCCCGCACTCTGGGCAGGAAAACGGTTTCTCGCCGGAGTGGCCTCGCCGATGGTATACAAGGCCGGACTTGTAAGCGAACGATTTGCTGCACTTGGAGCAGGAGAACGGCTTCTCGCCGCTGTGCGTTTTGTGGTGCTTATGCAGGCTGGACTTGTGGGCAAATGATTTACCGCAGTCGGCGCACGGAAATTTGTGGGCGCTCTTGTGTTTGAGGAAGGAGGCTTTGTCGGCGAAGAACTCCCCACATTTGTTGCACCGGAACATCTCAGCGGAGCGGCGAGAGGAATTGTGGGTGGCGGTATCAGGGGGATCGGGAACATTCCTTAGAGGTGGGCGGGGAGCCGGTACGATATTGGGGGGTCCTGGGTGTGGACTTTGTGAAGTTTCATTTTCCTGCCTCATTTCACAGCTTTCTGTTTGTGACTCCAAAACTGAAGTCAGACTCCTCGCTGATGACTCGCCAGTCTCCGCCTCACCTGCCAAGGACAAAGGACACATTCAGGTAGGTACCAGATAGCGGCACTCCGCGTCTGAGCTCCTCTCCAATACGGTAAAACCTTGGTTTGAGAGTAACTTGGTTTGAGAGCGTTTTGCAAGACAAGCAAAATGTTTTAATACATTTTGCCTTGATATACAAGCGATGTCTTGATATAAGAGTAGTGTCATGTCACAACTGATTATATAAAAAAAAAGAAGAGAGGTGCCTCTAAGTGTAGCAATATGGTTACATTTAATGAAGGGACAACATTTAGAAACGTATTGCTACACTTAGAGGCTCCTCTGTTCTCTTTTATACCCTGTAAAAAAATGCTTTGATATACAAGTGCTTTGGATTACAAGCATGTTACTGGTATGAATTATGCTCTCAAACCAAGGTTTTACTGTATTTTATTTGTGGAGACATATACACAGCTTTTAAGCACTTAAGACCCGGACCAAGAGGAGAGAAGAGAAGAGAAAGGGGTGGCAGGAGTACAAGAAAGAGAGAGGAGTGAGTGGAG
Organism: Rana kukunoris; assembly: GCA_029574335.1. Classification (NCBI taxonomy): domain Eukaryota; kingdom Metazoa; phylum Chordata; class Amphibia; order Anura; family Ranidae; genus Rana; species Rana kukunoris. The sequence continues at coordinate 176,660,866 of CM056056.1, read as the reverse complement.
AAGAGGGGGGGGGGGGGCAAAAGGAGGAGAGAAGAGGGAAGAGAGGAGTGAGTTAGGAGAGGAATTAGCAGAAAGAAGAGGAGAGAGTGTTGCCAAGAGGAGAAGGGAGAGAGAGGGGAAAATCAGAAAAGGAGGAGAGTGGAGTGTCGAGGAGGGAAGAGAGAGGAGAAAAGAGGACAGAATGAGAAAGGGAGAAAAGGGTGGCAGGAAAACGAGAGGAAAAGATGGGACAAAAGGGAGAAGAAGACAGGAGGAGAGGAGAGAAATGGATAGATGGCAGGAGGAGATAACAGAATCAATAGAGGAGTGAGTGGAGAAGAGCGGAAAGATGGAGGAGGGGTGTCAGGAGGAGAGGAATTAGTGGAAAGAAGAGGAGAGAGTGGTGGCAGGGGGAGAAGAGAGAGAGGAGTGGAGAAAAAAGTAGAGAGGGAACGCAATACGGCGCGATCGAGCGCCTGTTGCACAAGGGACAATAAATGCTTGAATGGACGTAACGCGTAAGGGCGGTCAGATCATTGGATCAGATGATGGGGGGGATCTAGGTGGAGCCTCCGTACTGCTCTCTCCTTTACAATAAAGTCTCCTCTTACCCGGTGATGTGAGGGGCGGCTGATTCTCCATCATGACGTCCTTGTAGAGATCCTTGTGTCCTTCTAAATACTCCCACTCCTCCATGGAGAAATAGACAGTGACATCCTGACACCTTATAGGAACCTGACACACACAATGATACAGTCACCATCCAGACACATCCCTTGTCTGTTACTGGATAATGTCCCAGAATTCCCGGCACCGCTCACCTCTCCTGTCAGCAGCTTAGTGATCTTCTGGGTGACTTCTAGAATCTTCTTGTGGTTGTGTCCAGGAGGAAGGTGCATGATGGGCATCTGGCTCCCTCTCCAAGGTGATTTCCTAACTAACATGAAATCCTGCAGAAGAGACAAAAAAATATATGTTTTATTAATAAAGATAGGAGTGATGTCATGTGACCTCCCAGAATCCTCCTCACCTCTCCGGTCAGGTCTGTGTTTTATTAATAGAGATAAGAGTGATGTCATGTGACCTCCCAGAATCCTCCTCACCTCTCCGGTCAGGTCTGTGTTTTATTAATAGAGATAAGAGTGATGTCATGTGACCTCCCAGAATCCTCCTCTCCTCTCCGGTCAGGTCTGTGTTTTATTAATAGAGATAAGAGTGATGTCATGTGACCTCCCAGAATCCTCCCCACCTCTCCGGTCAGGTCTGTGTTTTATTAATAGAGATAAGAGTGATGTCATGTGACCTCCCAGAATCCTCCTCACCTCTCCGGTCAGCAGGTAGATGATCTCCAGGGTAAGGTTCAGTATCTTCTGTGTCATGTCACTTGGCTCCTTCTCCATCATTGGTGGAATCATTTTTTCTAGACTCCTCCTCACCCCACTCTAAAGGGTCTGAACTCTGCAGATCCTCAGCTCTTGCTGTGTCTGGGTTTCCACAGACTGAAAAATTATTAATAAAAAATAAATAAAAAAAATCACAGTTATGAGTATTATCCATCATCTTGGCTGGCTAAATGATGCCTTATGGACAACAGAGATTGGAACAACTGTGCCACCTAGTGGGCAGGAAATTATACTACAGTATGTACTATTTTTATTTATTATTTCTAGAGGTCGACTGATATGGGTTTTTCTCTGGCCGATGCCGATATTTAGAAATCTGATATATGATGCCGATTTTTGCGGCCGATATTTTAGGGCGATTTTTTTTTTTTTTGGTGGCACTGGATAACACTAATTGGCACTGTAAGATGGCACTAGCAGTAGGCACTGGTGGCACTAATTGGCACTGGCAGGTTTCACTGGATGGCACTGAAAGATGGTACTAGCAGACGGCACTGATTGACAGGTGGCACTAATTGACACTGGCAGGTGGCACTGGCAGATAACACTAATTGGCACTGAAAGATGGTACTAGCAGATGGCACTGATTGGCAGGTGGCACTTATTGGCACTAGCAGGTGGCACTAGTTGACACTGGCAGGTGGCACTGGCAGATGGCACTAATTGGCACGTGGCACTAACAGGTGACACTGTCAAGTGGCACTGGTTGGCACTGACTGGCAGGTGGCACTAATTGTCACTGGATGGCAATAGTTAGCACTGGCAGATGGCACTAGTTGGCATTGACAGGTGGCACTGATGGCTTTAGTTGGCACTCGGCGGAAGGTGGCACTAATTGGCACTGGATGGTGGCATTGGTATTGGCACTGGCAGGTGGCATATGGCACTGGATGGAATGTGGCACTAATTGGTACTGAATGGTGGCACTGGCAGGTGGCATTGGCAGGTGGCACTGATGGAAGGTGGCACCAATTGGCACTGGATGCTGGCACTGGTATTGGCGCTGGATGGCAAGTGGCACTGGTGCAAAAAAAAATGGTGTCAGACCCCCTCTCCCTCCAGTATAGACACCCTGCCCCCCCCCCCCCATAGTACAGACACCAGAGAGCGGTGTGTGTCCCACGAGCGCTGGCCCCTCCTCCTCTGTGGGTGTAAACAAAAAGGAGGGCCGCCGCACGCTGGGTGTACAAAGATGGCCGCGGCTGCGGAGCTAGGGCGAAGCTGCGGCCTTTCCTGATGCTGTGACCGTGGCGGCAGTCACAGCATCAGGAAAGGCTGCGGCTTCGGCCTAGCTAAGGATCCGTGGCACCACTAGCGGCCATGTAAAATATCGGCCGAATTTGAATAAAAATCGGCCAATGCAGATCTCCCCAAAACGGCCAAATATCGGCTGATATATCGGCCTGCCGATATATCGGTCGACCTCTAATTATTTCATTATATTATATTATTTTTTAGCATTTAGCAATCAGGGTTTTTTTTTTTTGCTAGAAAATTACGTAGAACCCCCAAACATTACATATATATATTTTTTTTTTTCAGAAACCCAGAGAATAAATCGCTAACAGTACAGCCAGCTGTGCCTCTCTATAGGAATATACAGCACAGTGACATCTAGTGGCCATAAATAACACTACAGCCTCTGAGACTTGTAACTCTATAGGAATATACAGCACAGTGACATCTAGTGGCCATAAATCACACTACAGCCTCTGAGACTTGTAACTCTATAGGAATATACAGCACAGTGGCGCCTAGGAATTTGTACAACAGGCGTTAGTCACTCAAATCTGCGATTACCCAAGCCAAGTAACTTGGGAGACGCCCCCGGGTCCCTGTTGTCCTCTCGCGCTCACGCTTCTCCGGTAAATACGGTCAGCTCGTTTCCATTCTCGCCAGGAGAGGAAGTCAAGCAGCACTTCCGGTTTATGCACTCCAAGCCGCTTCCGGGGTTTGCGTTCCACCGAGCGGATGTTGTGTGTGTAATAAGATCTTCCCCGGCGACACAGCTGTATGGTTCCGCCTGTACAAAATGCACTTCTTGGTTTTCCAGAGTGTGACCGGACATAATTATTCTCATTATATGATCCATTTTATGTGTGGTCACCGGCTCCAATCATTGAATGCATAATGCCTGAGATATATTCATTATCGTGTCTTATTTCCTCATTTTTTTTATTTATTATTCTTAAAGTAAACCTGTCATTTTAATAAAACCTTCAACTTGTCCTGGCTTGCAGTGTGAGCCTCTGTGGGGACTGAGCTTATCTTTAGCGCCATTTTACTGCTGTGTCAATCCCCGCTGCCGATCTATAGAAATCCTTTCTGTACTTCCAGGTATGGGAGAGCATGGACACCAAAATTAATAATGGGTGTGGGAATCCCTCATAATGGGCACAGCCGGTGTAAAGAACTCCAAAACTCAGTACAGAGATGGTGGGAATCCCTCATAATGGGCACAGCCGGTGTAAAGAACTCCAAAACTCAGTACAGAGATGGTGGGAATCCCTCATAATGGACACAGCAGGTGTAAAGAACCCCAAAACTCAGTACAGTGAAGGTGGGAACCCCTCATAATGGACACAGCAGGTGTAAAGAACCCCAAAACTCAGTACAGGGAAGGTGGGAACCCCTCATTAAGGACAGAGCAGGTGTAAAGAACCCCAAAACTCAGTACAGGGAAGGTGGGAACCCCTTATAATGGGCACAGCAGGTGTAAAGAACCCCAAAACTCAGTATAGGGAAGGTGGGAATCCCTCATAATGGGCAGAGCAGGTGTAAAGAACCCCAAAACTCAGTACAGGGAAGGTGGGAACCCCTCATAATGGACACAGCAGGTGTAAAGAACCCCAAAACTCAGTATAGGGAAGGTGGGAATCCCTCATAATGGGCACAGCAGGTGTAAAGAACCCCAAAACTCAGTATAGGGAAGGTGGGAACCCCTCATAATGGGCAGAGCAGGTGTAAAGAACCCCAAAACTCAGTATAGGGAAGGTGGGAACCCCTCATAATTGGCACAGCAGGTGTAAAGAACCCCAAAACTCAGTATAGGGAAGGTGGGAACCCCTCATAATGGGCAGAGCAGGTGTAAAGAACCCCAAAACTCAGCACAGGGAAGGTGGGAACCCCTCATAATGGACACAGCAGGTGTAAAGAACCCCAAAACTCAGTATAGGGAAGGTGGGAATCCCTCATAATGGGCACAGCAGGTGTAAAGAACCCCAAAACTCAGTATAGGGAAGGTGGGAACCCCTCATAATGGGCAGAGCAGGTGTAAAGAACCCCAAAACTCAGTATAGGGAAGGTGGGAACCCCTCATAATTGGCACAGCAGGTGTAAAGAACCCCAAAACTCAGTATAGGGAAGGTGGGAACCCCTCATAATTGGCACAGCAGGTGTAAAGAACCCCAAAACTCAGTGCAGGGAAGGTGGGAACCCCTCATAATGGGCACAGCAGGTGTAAATAATCCCAAAACTCAGTATAGGGAAGGTGGGAACCCCTCATAATGGTCACAGCAGATGTACTAGGGTGACCACATTGGGGGTGTGCACAATACGAAGATAAATACGGTAATTTTAGGCAAAAAAATTTTTCCTTTACAACCCCAAAACTCAGTACAGGGAAGGTGGGAACCCCTCATAATGGGCACAGCAGGTGTAAAGAACCCCAAAACTCAGTATAGGGAAGGTGGGAATCCCTCATAATGGGCAGAGCAGGTGTAAAGAACCCCAAAACTCAGTATAGGGAAGGTGGGAACCCCTCATAATTGGCACAGCAGGTGTAAAGAACCCCAAAACTCAGTATAGGGAAGGTGGGAACCCCTCATAATGGGCAGAGCAGGTGTAAAGAACCCCAAAACTCAGTATAGGGAAGGTGGGAACCCCTCATAATGGTCACAGCAGATGTACTAGGGTGACCACATTGGGGGTGCGCACAATACGAAGATAAATACGGTAATTTTAGACAAAAAGGGCCAGATTCAGCAAAGGTTACGCTGGCGGATCGAGTGATCCGCCAGCCTAACTGTGGCTTTGAGCCGGCGTTTCTGTTTTCTGTAACCAGAAAACAAGAAACGCCGGGTTGAAGTTCTGATGCGAGCAGCGTAACTGAGTTTCGCCATCGCATCGTTACTTCAACTTAAAAATGGCGCCGGGGGCGTTCCCGCCGATTTACGCTCAAAAAATATGTTAATGAGCGGAAATCGGCAATTCACGATCGAAATCCGGCGCGACGCAATGACGATACGACGTTTCCGGACGGGATACGCGGCGCATAGATATACCTACATGGGGTTGGAGTATCCTATGTTAGGTATAGGCGTCGTCATCGCGTCGGGAAAAAAAAAAAAAACGTCGCTTGCGTAAAACGGTCATGAATGGGAATGTGACGTCATTGACGTTCATTCACAGATTTTGGAGCATGCGCACGGGGATGTTTTGACACTCGACGCATGCGCAGTACGTTGGCGGCGGGATCGCGCGTAGTTAGCATACTACACGCCCCGTACCCGCGACATTTGAATTCCGCCGGCTCATTTGTGATGCGCTGCCGCAACTTTAGGAGCAAGTGCTTCGTGAATGACAGCACTTGCTCCTAAAATTTCGGCAGCGCAACGCAAATCAAAAGCGTTACTCCAGAGCAAAGATGCTCTGGAATACGTGAATCTGGCCCAAAATGTTTTCCTTTACAACCCAAGAACATTTTTGCCCAGGGTCCAATCAACATTAAAGTGACGCAGTGCCGGAAGCTGAAATTTCACCTGGTCAGGAAGGGGGTATACGTGCCCAGTAAGGAAGTGGTTAACAAGGTAACCAAGAGGTAAGAAACAAATTGGATGATAAATAATTGTTCAGAGGGTATTTTACGGCTGATTTAAGACACGGGTCAAAACCGACCCATTAACATCATGGATAGTAACAGAAAGCTAACATAAGAGGAGGGTTCAAATGAATAGGCGGCCTACACGAGAGCCAAGCTATTCTGTGTTTCTCGTGCGTAGGGCAGTGTATAATTTTGTCGACTAAAACATTTTAGGTGACTTAAATGAATACTATTTTAGTTGACTAAAATACAACTAAAAGGGCATTTTAGTCAAGACTTATGTCACGTACACACGATTGGAATTTCTGGGCCCCATCTGACTTTTTTTCCTTCGGTGTGTAGAAAAAAAACATCTTTTATTTTTTTCCAATGAAAAAAAAAAACAATGGGAAATGCCTATCGTCTGTGTGCAACTCCGACCCAGAAAAAAACCCACGCATGCTCAGAATCAAGTCGACGCATGCTCGGAAGCATTGAAATTCATTTTTCTCCGCTCGTCGTACTGTTTTGGACGGTCGGAATTTAGTCTGATGCCGCGTACACACAACTTTTTTCAGCCTCTAGAAAAAAAAAAACAATGGGCTAGATTCACATAGCCCGCCGTAACTTTGTGTGGGCGTAGTGTATCTTGTTTACGCTACGCCGCCGTCAATTAGCGAGGCAAATGCTGTATCCACCAAAGCTAAGTTACGGCGGCGTATCATAAATGGGACGGCGTAAGCCCGGGTAATTCAAATGTGGATAAGTTGGATGTGTTTTATGTAAATGTGTAGTGACCCCACGTTTTTGACGCTTTTTTTTTTTAACTGCGCATTCGCCGTCCGTGGACGTATCCCAGTGCGCATGCTCCAAGTTACGACGCTAAGACGCATTGGTTTAGACGTGAACGGAATTGACGTCCAGCCCCATTCACCGACGAGTTACGCAAACAACGTAAAATCTGAAAAATTTGACGCGGTCCCGACGTCCATACTTAACATTGGCTGCGCCATCTTTTTGGTGGTTTATCTTTACACCTGAAAACGCCTTACGTAAACGGCGTATCTGTACTGCGGGCGTACGTTCGTGAATAGGCGTATCTCGCTGATTTACATATTCTAGGCGTAAATCAGCGGAAACGCCCCTAGCGGCCAGTGTAAATATGCAGCTGAGATACGCCGGCGTAGGAGACTTACGCCAGTCATATCTTAACAATATTTAAGCGTATCTCACATTGAGAATAGGCTTAAATATATGACGGATTCTGAGTTACGGCGGCGTATCTACTGATACGCCGACGTAACGCGTTGTGAATCTAGCCCATAGTTTTTTCCAACTTCATCATTAAAACGGCCTTGCCTACACACGATCGTGAAAAAACCCGATCGTTAAAACGGCCTTGCCTACACACGATCGTGAACAAAAAAATGCTCTAGCAAACCGCTGTGACCTACAACACGTACAACGGCACTATAAAGGGGAAGTTCCATTCAGGTGGCGCCACCCTTTGGACTGCGTTAGCTGATTTTGTGTTGGTAAAAGACGATTCGCGCTTTTCTGCCTGTTACAGCGCGATGAATGTGCTATCTGCATTACGAACGCTAGTTTTACCAGAACGAGCGCTCCCGTCTCATAACTTTCTTCTGAGCATGCGCGTTTTCTTCCCGTCGTTAAAGCCTACACACGACCGTTTTTCGCGACGTGAAAAACGACGAGAAAAATTAGAGCATGTTCTTAATTTTTAATGGCCATCTTTCACGACGAGAAAAATGCTCTGGAGCCCGCACATGATCGTTTTTTAATGACCAATTTAACCACTTGCTTACTGGGCACATAAACCCCCTAAGAGCTTCTGGCACTGCGTCGCTTTAACTGACAATTGCGCGGTCGTGCGATGTGGCTCCCAAACAAAATTGGCGTCCTTTTTTCCCCACAAATAGAGCTTTCTTTTGGTGGTATTTGATCACCTCTGCGGTTTTTATTTTTTGCGCTATAAACAAAAAAAAGAGATAGATATTTTTTACTTGTTGCTATAATAAATATCCCATTTAAAAATATATATATATATATATATTTTTTTTGTCTCAGTTAAGGCCGATACGTATTTTTCGATGTATTTTTGTAAAAAAAAAAAAAATCGCAATAAGCGACTGGTTTGCGCAAAAGTTATAGCGCCTACAAAATGGGGAACAGAATTATGATTTTTTTTTTATTATTATTTTTTTTTTTACTAGTAATGGCGGCGATCTGCGATTTTTATTGGGACTGCGATATTGCGGCGGACACATCAGACACAAATTTGGGACCATTCACATTTATACAGTGATCAGTGCTAAAAAAAATGCACTAATTACTGTATAAATGTGACTGGCAGGGAAGGGGTTAACACTAGGGGGTGAGGAAGGGGTTACATGTGTATCCTGGGTGTGTTCTAACTGTGTGGGGGGAGGGGGGTGACAGATGCTGTGTCCCTATGTACAAGGGACACAGATCGGTCTCCTCTCCTCTGACAGCACGTGGAGCTCTGTGTTTACACCCCATCATTACGCACAGAGCTCCACGTCCCTGCTGTCATCTTCTTGTTTTCCCGCCGATCGCATGTACCCGACAGACATCGCGGCCGCCAGGTACACGCATCGGATCCTCAGCGATGCGATGGGACAGTGTTTTTCACCCAGTGGCGCGCGCGGGTAATGCACTTAAAAAGACGTCCACTTGGCACATGAGAGCCGCGCTGTTGACTTCTTTTGTCCATAGCGCGGATCCCAAGTGGTTAAAAAATTGCATTTTTCTCATCACGAAAAACGGTCGTGTGTACGCGGTATAAGACTAAAACAAAATAAAAATTTGCTGCCAAAATAAACACTGGCGTAGGGAGCTCATTGAAATGTATGTGCAAACAAAAGGGAACAACTTCCTGCACTCGAGATAGCGGTCCGGCAATGGTGAACCCAATGCCGCGCACACACGACCGTTTTCCGGGTTGTAAAAAATTATGTTTTTTTTTTATGTCATTAAAAACGATCGTGTGTAAGCTCCAGAGCATTTTTCACGATGTAAAAAAAGGCCATTAAGAAATTTCGAACATGCGCTAATTTTTCACATTGTATAAAATGGTCGCGTGTGGGCTTTAACGACGTGAAAAAAAACACGCATGCTCAGAAGCAAGTTATGAGACGGGAGCGCTCGTTCGTAATGGATTAAGCACATTCGTCACGCCGTAACAGACAGAAAAGCGCAAATCGTCTTTTACTAACACGGAATCAGCAAAAGCAGCCCCAAGGGTGGCGCCATCCGAATGGAACTTCCCCTTTATAGTGCAGTCGTACGTGTTGTACATCACTGCGCTTTGCTAGAGCATTTTTTTTTTTTCACGATCGTGTGTAGGCAAGGCCGTTTTAACGATCGGGTTGCCATTAAAAAACGTAATTTTTTACAACTTAATAAACGGTCGTGTGTACGCGGCTTTAGATCTTCAGTAACTTGATTCTAAGCAAGGCCTTGCAGCCCCCTATGGAATCGAGGAGTCCAAAAGGATGAATAAAACCAGGGGGCACACCAGCCTCGCACATTACCGTACTTACTGCTCGTATCGCAACGTGAGGAGGACGCTTCAAAATCTGACGCGTTTCGACAGTATGGCTCTGAGGAACAGAGTTACTACCCTCTATAATGCGGCAGCCATTTGAAGTGTCTTGCCCATGTTGGGATTGGAGCAGTAGACAAGATGGTGCGGGACATTGATGCGCCAAATACCATATGCTGTTTTATTTCTTCAATAAAGGTATTATGCAAAGCTGGTGCACCCTCCGTTTTTGTTGTTCCATTGAAATTTTATGGGCTGCCCTACACGTGGGAAACATTTGCATGCTCAGTGCCACCTGTAGGTGTGAACCAAGCCTAAAAGGCAGAATGCGGCATAAAAATTTCGATGTCGCCAATTATTGTTATAAGCACTCATACCTTTACATGCCAAGTGTCTGTCCCCCATCGTTTCCATTATATCATACCGAAAACACAGGAAAATCTCCCAGTGCATCATGGGAGGTGGCTTTTATTATTTGGAGAGGAACATCCACACATCTTTGCAAATGTTTAAATCTGTGCACATGTATCTAATGATTAGAGGCCTAATGCATTTCCTCCTTTCACAGAAAGGGTCATACAGTGTCCAAGGTGGTAAGAGGATCATTGGTGTCCATGGTGGTAAGTGGCCATTTCCCATACAGGTTGGGGTTATCCGAGTTCTTTTAAAACCCAAGGAATCAGGATGCCAAGAGTTGTTGAGGGGGTGATTCGGAGACATCACTAGACGTCAAGAGTGTGGCCTGGTAACATCACTAGATCCCAAGAGTGTTCCTTGTAGACACCAAGCCACACTCTTGAGATCTAGTGATGTCACCAAGGAACACTCTTGAGATCTAGTGAGGTCTACAAGGAACACTCTTGAGATCTAGTGATGTTACCAGGCCATACTCTTGAGATCTAGTGATGACATCACTAGGTCTTAAGAGTGTTCCTTGGTGACATCACTAGATCTCAAGAGTGTTTCTTGGTGACATCACTAGATCTCAAGAGTGTTCCTTGGTGACATCACTAGATCTCAAGAGTGTTCCTTGGTGACATCACTAGATCTCAAGAGTGTACCTTGGTGACATCACTAGATCTCGAGAGTGTTCCTTGGTGACATCACTAGATCTCGAGAGTGTTCCTTGGTGACATCACTAGATCTCAAGAGTGTTCCTTGGTGACATCACTAGATCTCAAGAGTGTTCCTTGGTGACATCACTAGATCTCAAGAGTGTTCCTTGGTGACATCACTAGATCTCAAGAGTGTTCCTTGGTGACATCACTAGATCTCGAGAGTGTTCCTTGGTGACATCACTAGATCTCGAGAGTGTTCCTTGGTGACATCACTAGATCTCGAGAGTGTTCCTTGGTGACATCACTAGATCTCGAGAGTGTTCCTTGGTGACATCACTAGATCTCGAGAGTGTTCCTTGGTGACATCACTAGATCTCGAGAGTGTTCCTTGGTGACATCACTTGATCTCGAGAGTGTTCCTTGGTGACATCACTTGATCTCGAGAGTGTTCCTTGGTGACATCACTTGATCTCGAGAGTGTTCGTTGGGGACATCACTAGATCTCGAGAGTGTTCCTTGGGGACATCACTAGATCTCGAGAGTGTTCCTTGGTGACATCACTAGATTTCAAGAGTGTGGCTTGGTGTCTACAAGGAATACTCTTGGGATCTAGTGATGTTACCAGGCCATACTCTTGAGATCTAGTGATGACATCACTAGATCTCAAGAGTGCTCCTTGGTGACATCACTAGATCTCAAGAGTGTGGCTTGGTGACATCACTAGATCTCAAGAGTGTGGCTTGGTGACATCACTAGATCTCAAGAGTGTGGCTTGGTGACATCAATAGATCTCGAGTGCTCCTTGGTGACATCAGTAGATCAAGAGTGTGGCTTGGTGACATCACTAGATCTCAAGAGTGTGGCTTGGTGACATCACTAGATCTCAAGAGTGTGGCTTGGTGACATCACTAGATCTCAAGAGTGTTCCTTGGTGACATCACTAGATCTCGAGAGTGTTCCTTGGTGACATCACTGGATTTCAAGAGTGTGGCTTGGTGTCTACAAGGAATACTCTTGGGATCTAGTGATGTTACCAGGCCATACTCTTGAGATCTAGTGATGACATCACTAGATCTCGAGAGTGTTCCTTGGTGACATCACTAGATCTCGAGAGTGTTCCTTGGTGACATCACTAGATCTCGAGAGTGTTCCTTGGTGACATCACTAGATTTCAAGAGTGTGGCTTGGTGTCTACAAGGAATACTCTTGGGATCTAGTGATGTTACCAGGCCATACTCTTGAGATCTAGTGATGACATCACTAGATCTCAAGAGTGCTCCTTGGTGACATCACTAGATCTCAAGAGTGTGGCTTGGTGACATCACTAGATCTCAAGAGTGTGGCTTGGTGACATCACTAGATCTCAAGAGTGTGGCTTGGTGACATCAATAGATCTCGAGTTCTCCTTGGTGACATCAGTAGATCAAGAGTGTGGCTTGGTGACATCACTAGATCTCAAGAGTGTGGCTTGGTGACATCACTAGATCTCAAGAGTGTGGCTTGGTGACATCACTAGATCTCAAGAGTGTGGCTTTGTGACATCACTAGATCTCAAGAGTACTCCTTGGTGACATCACTAGATCTCAAGAGTGTGGCTTGGTGACATCACTAGATCTCAAGAGTACTCCTTGGTGACATCACTAGATCTCAAGAGTGTGGCTTGGTAACATCACTAGATCTCAAGTGTTACATCGCTAGACATGTCAGTTCCCTGAGGAAGTCTACCCTTTTATGCTAAGTGGTTTACCAAAGTTCAGTTAGTTGTGTGCCACCATCACAACCGTTGGTCATGTTCGGGTTACCACCTGATCTTTTGCAAGTTGCCCCTCCTGCCGCTCTCACCTACACCTACAAAGTGCTGAGGTTGGGCTGGTCATCAAGCCTCTTTCTTCTGGAGAACCAAACGTGACAGCCAACGGACGATCCCCGGGTGCTTCCCGTACGACATTGAGGTAAATGGCAGCTTCGCCTTGGACTTCTGCTGCCTTCTCACTGGTTGGTCATCAGGCTTCTCCCAACCAGGCCAACTTCAAACACATAACTGGAAGTGAAGGGCAGTTTGGGCCCCCCTCATAGTTAAGGTAAGTTGTCGCTCTTTTAGGAGCAACACTTGCATTTACCTTAAGGCTTTCCATATATTTAGCATGTTGCCTCTAGAAACTGCCAAAGACAATCATAACTAGCATGCTCCCACTAGGTAGGTCAAAGTAGGTCCTCTCAAGGAGGACTTCCAATGTGTATCTGTGCCAAGCTCAGCCTTTCACTTGGGATCATACTATGGTGTGCTTTACATAGTCACAGTTTGCTAAAGACGACAAAGGTCCCGGAGACGATGGTGGCAATGACGCTGTTGGCAACGATGAGGATGATATCAAAGATGCGGCCAGTGGCGGTGACGGAGGCGGTAGAGGGACTTTGTGGCTTTTCTGGTGGTGGACCAATTTAAATTTAGACTCGTAGTAGATGCCGCAAGTCCGGCAGGTGAAGCGTCTCTCCCTGGTGTGGATCCGCTGGTGGGCCTCCAGGTTGGCCTTGGTGTAACAGCCCTTTAGGCAGATTGAGCACATGAACGGTTTCTCGCCCGTGTGAATGCGCCGATGGACGGCGAGGTAGTAGGTGCTAACAAAGTACTTCCTGCAGATCTCGCAATATGGGTTCTCACCCCTGTGGCTGCGTTGATGCTCCACCAAATACGTCTTGGTGGTGAAACCCTTCCCGCACTCGTGGCAAGGGTATGGCTTCTCCGGGCCATGAGTCTTTTGGTGGCTGAGTAGGTGAGCGTTCTGGGTAAAGGCCTTCCCACACTTGTGGCACACGAACGGCCGCTGACCTGTGTGACGCTTTAGATGCTGCGAAAGATTGGCGAACTGGGAGAAGCACCTTCCGCACTCCGAGCACGGATATGGCTTCTCCCCCGTGTGACTACGCTGGTGGATGATGAGTTCCGCCCTGGTGATGAATGACTTGCGGCATTCGGTGCAGGAATAAGGCTTCACGCCCGTGTGGATCTTGCGGTGCCTCATTAGGCCACGCTGGTAAGAGAAGCATTTCCCGCATTCAGGGCAGGCGTACGGCTTGCTCCCTGTGTGAGTCTGCTCGTGTTTGGCAAGCTGGTCACTGTCGGGGAAGCGCCGCCCGCAATCGCCGCAGGTAAACAGCTCCTCTCCGCTGTGGATAGTCTGGTGTTTGAGGAGGTTGGTTTTGCTGGTGAAGCTCTTCCCGCACTCTGAGCAGAAATGAGGCTGCTCTTCGGGGTGGGTGGCCTGGTGGTGGTCATCAAATTCTGAGACGTTGGAAAAAGAAAGACCACACTCCGAGCAAATGTATGCACCATCCCCGGAGTTCATATACTGCTCACCGCTATACAGCTGCTCTTCCGTATCTGGCGTATAGTTTTCACTGAGTGTTTCTTCCTCGCTCAAGTCCGACTCCTCCTTAAGATCAGAAGGCGAATCCTGCAGTGGATCCATCGGCATAGAAGCCTCAGGTGGGGAAAGAAGCTCTTCTGCTTCAGCCCAGAATGGTTCCTCCTTGATATCAGAGGACGTCAAAGATACGGGTGGAGAAACGTCCATCTGTGTGACATCATCTTCTTCTTTAGGTGGCGGAATTTCTGCTTTAACATGATTGGCCACACATTGTGACTCAGGGGTTGTATCAAAGTCATTGCTTGGGGAATGTTCTCCTTGACACCAGGCAGGTTCTTCTTTAATGCAGGTCTCTGCAGGATCTGGTGAACGGTCAGGAAATGGGGGATCTTCTTCCTCCTTAACAGGAGTTGACTTTTCCTCACCATCTTCTGCAGTATGGAGGTCCGTAGGATGATCGGAGGGTAAAGTCCCAACAGGGACATCGTCACACGAGGCCTCGGTCCCGCCTGGCGTGGGAATCCTGTCACACGTGGGGCTTATAATAACATTCTCATCTTCATTCTTACAATCCGGCGATGGAGGGTCTTCAGAGTTGGGTTTTCCAGACAATAGATCTGTTGGGAGGAAAGCCAAAGTGGTGAGAAGATGGAGACAAAAACCAGGATCTCGTACAATATTCACACTTCTACTGATGAGTATTACAAAAGGGTTAACACAAGGATAGTGACGGCTTTACTAAATAGATCACCTCCCCCGATGGCGGCGAAATTTACATTCCATTATTAAAGTTGTTTTAGTTTTATTTCATTTTTGCTGTGACTTGTAGTGCTGTCCTTCTTTTAATAAAGGCTACAATTTGTTCAGTGCGACTGTCCAGACAATTTGTGTTCCTGCATTGCCTGAACCTGAGTTATCTGCTACGGTGGATCTTCATTTGGGTTCCCACCTGGAGCGGCTGCTCCCTTTCTCCATCAGTCACTGTTTGTTGGACCCCCTTATCTCCTTTATCCTGGGCCCAAACCACATAATCTCCTTTATTCCGGGCCACATCATCTCATTCATCCCGGACCCAGGCCACATAAACTTCTTCATCCCGGACCACATCCTCTTCTTTATCCCAAACCACATCCTCTCCTTTATCCCTGGACCACATCCTCTAATTTATCCCAAACCACATCCTCTCCTTTATCCCAGGACCACATCCTCTCCTTTATCCCAGGACCACATCCTCTCCTTTATCCCAGGACCACATCCTCTCCTTTATCCCTGGACCACATCCTCTCCTTTATCCCAGGACCACATTCTCTCCTTTATCCCAGGACCACATCCTCTCCTTTATCCCGGACCACATCCTCTCCTTTATCCCGGACCACATCCTCTCCTTTATCCCGGACCACATCCTCTCCTTTATCCCGGGCCACCTCATCTCCCTTATCCCAGGACCACATCCTCTCCTTTATCCCAAACCACATCCTCTCCTTTATCCCTGGACCACATCCTCTCCTTTATCCCAAACCACATCCTCTCCTTTATCCCTGGACCACATCCTCTCCTTTATCCCGGACCACATCCTCTCCTTTATCCCTGGACCACATCCTCTCCTTTATCCCAGGACCACATCCTCTCCTTTATCCCGGACCACATCCTCTCCTTTATCCCGGACCACATCCTCTCCTTTATCCCTGGACCACATCCTCTCCTTTATCCCAGGACCACATCCTCTCCTTTATCCCGGACCACAGCCTCTCCTTTATCCCCGATCATCTCCTTCATCCCGGACCACCTCATCTGCTTTATCCCGGGCTACCTCATCTCCTTTATGCTTTATCTCAGGCCACCTCATCTCCTTTATCCCGGACCACCTCATCATCTCCTTCATCCCAGACCCGGACCACCTCATCTCTTTATCCCGGACCACATCCTCTCCTTTATCCCTGGACCACATCCTCTCCTTTATCCCGGACCACATCCTCTCCTTTATCCCGGGCCACCTCATCTCCCTTATCCCAGGACCACATCCTCTCCTTTATCCCGGGCCACCTCATCTCCCTTATCCCAGGATCACATCCTCTCCTTTATCCCAGGACCACATCCTCTCCTTTATCCCGGACCACATCCTCTCCTTTATCCCGGACCACATCCTCTCCTTTATCCCGGACCACATCCTCTCCTTTATCCCGGACCACATCCTCTCCTTTATCCCGGACCACATCCTCTCCTTTATCCCGGACCACATCCTCTCCTTTATCCCGGACCACATCCTCTCCTTTATCCCAGGACCACATCCTCTCCTTTATCCCCGGACCACATCCTCTCCTTTATCCAAAACCACATCCTCTCCTTTATCCCGGACCACATCCTCTCCTTTATCCCGGACCACATCCTCTCCTTTATCCCAGGACCACATCCTCTCCTTTATCCCCGGACCACATCCTCTCCTTTATCCAAAACCACATCCTCTCCTTTATCCCAGACCACCTCATCTCTTTATCCTGGACCACATCCTCTCCTTTATCCCAGGACCACATCCTCTCCTTTATCCTGGACCACATCCTCTCCTTTATCCCCGATCATCTCCTTCATCCCGGACCCGGACCACCTCATCTGCTTTATCCCGGACCACATCGTCTCCTTTATCCCGAACCACCTCATCATCTCCTCCATCCCAGACCCGGACCACCTCATCTCTTTATCCCGGACCACATTGTCTCCTTTATCCCAGACCCGGGCCACAGCATATCCCTTACATAGAGCCCAGATCACCATGCCTGCTCCTCTTACCTGAAGACTGGGGCCGATTCTCCATCATACCATCCTCGTATCCTTCTGCGCAGCTCTGTGACATCACAGCTCGACCTGTGATCAGAGAATGGAGGAAACGTTATCACATACACAGGATTTTTAATAACTCCGCCCCCCCCCCATTTTTAATAACTCCGCCCCCCACCCCCAATCAATTACTCACCGACCACCAACACCCGCTGCTCTTCATTCCCAACCTCACAAAAATTACATTTTTCTAAGATAAATATTTTAGTTATTTATTTTGCATAATAATATCACTAAAATGATCGTTTTTAATTGGTGTGGTTACTTTAATCAATAATAAATATATAAAAATGGACATTAAATAATAGCATTTATTATAATATATTTTCATATATATATATATATATATATATATATATATATATATATCGTCAACCTTAAAAAAACAATTTCTCTATTTTTTTCCCCAATATGTATAAATTAATTATCATCATTATTAGTATTATACCAATATACCTAAAAGTAAATAAAATAATAACTTTATGACTTATTATAACGACCCTATTAAAAATAATATCAATTAATATTATAATAATAATTATTATTATTTTTAAGAGGGTCATTATAATAATTCGTAAAATTATTATTATTAATAATAATAATAATAATAATAACAACAAGTTCTGAGTTTGAGCGCCCCCTGCTGACGGCTCACTGTATTGACTAGAAAACAGCGGCCTCTACTGGCCGCCCCTCTGTACTGCGCCCCCTCCACAGACTTCAAAGTCATCAGCAGAAGTGTGAATATCGTACAATATTCACACTTCTGCTGATGAGTATTACAAAAGGGTTAACACAAGGATCGTGACGGCTTTACTAAATAGATCACCTCCCCCGATGGCGAAATTTAGATTTCCCTAGCCTGGTTACCTTAGCTGACTTCATGCCAAAGGACCAGACCAAGTCCCTGGTTAAAGGTCAGGTTGTTTGCATGTTATACCTACAAGCCTTTGTGTGATCTGCCTTTCTTTGAATACAGTCCTGAAAATGTAAATGATCACATAACCGTGATAAAACACCCCCCCTCACCCTGATATTTACCATCCCTGCCCTCCACTGCCACCCCTTTGAAGCTCCAAGTAGAAGAAAGCCCTATATACAGGGCTAATGACCACCAAATGGGACTGGCAATTGGCCACTCAAGGTTCCAACCGGTCCACCCTTAATAGAAACGGAGACCGTGCTGGATCGACGCGTTTCGCACTGGAACTAGTGCTTAGTCACAGCTATGCTAAGCACTAGTTCCAGTGCGAAATGCGTCAGCAGCCAGGTTTTAGTTTTATGTCATTTTTGCTGTGACTTGTAGTGCTGTCCTTCTTTTAATAAAGGCTACAATTTGTTCAGTGCGACTGTCCAGACAATTTGTGTTCCTGCATTGCCTGAACCTGAGTTATCTGCTACGGTGGATCTTCATTTATATAATCGTCAACCTTAAAAAAACGATTTCTCTATTTTTTTCCCCAATATGTATAAATTAATTATCATCATTATTAGTATTATACCAATATACCTAAAAGTAAATAAAATAATAACTTTATGACTTATTATAACGACCCTATTAAAAATAATATCAATTAATATTATAATAATAATAATTATTATTATTTTTAAGAGGGTCATTATAATAATTCGTAAAATTATTATTAATAATAATAATAACAACAAGTTCTGAGTTTGAGCGCCCCCTGCTGACGGCTCACTGTATTGACTAGAAAACAGCGGCCTCTACTGGCCGCCCCTCTGTACTGCGCCCCCTCCACAGACTTCAAAGTGAGGAGTCCTCCGTCTCCGCTAACAAGGGGAACCCGTAGGTGTGGCCCCGGCCAGCTCCACCTATAACGGCAGCACCCAGAGGAGGAAATCTCACCCGCTATCAGCTCTCCACGCACACCGCGCTCTTCTCCTGCAGCGTTCTCCGCTGTCTGTCCTGACCGGAAGTTGTTAATAAAGCATTTCCTTCCCCGTGCGTTCCAGCCTGGCTCTGCCTGACAAGCGCTGCAGCGACTTCCTGTTGGTGGGCTGGACAGGAAGGAGCAAGACAGGGACGTGGAACGCAGAATGCGGAAGTGCGCTGGAACGCACAATAGAGAGTGAAATGATGGGAGGATTTGACTTAAATTGTACAATGAAGCTTTTCCCCGAAATTCTGACCCTGCCTGGGCGGAGAGACCTGAACATGCTGCCTTTCATCCTATATATATATATATATATATATATATATACACACACACATACACATACATACATACATACATATACACACACACACACATATATATATTAGCTTGTGTAGCTGCACAATGAGCAGTAAACACACAAGTCCCACATCTTTAGGGTTGTCACCTCTTCTGAGGACAAAAAAAAAATTCCTATAACAAACATTGGGAACAAGTCCATTTTTTTTTTACCAGCTAAGGTGGTAACCCAACCCTCACCCCATGGCACTCAAACCCCATAGGGCAGTGATGGTGAACCTTGTCACCCCAGATGTTCTGGAACTACATTTCCCATGATGCTCATGCACTCTGCAGTGTAGTGGATCATCATGGGAAATGTAGTTCCAAAACATCTGGGGTGCCAAGGTTCGCCATCACTGCCATAGGGTGACCATGTGTCCCAGGTTGCCCGGGACATGTGCCACCACCCCTTTGCTGAGCTCCCGGGTCTGTACACCTGCTGTGCCCATTGTGAGGGGTTCTACCATCCCTGTGTTGAGTTCCTGGGTCTGTACATCTTAGGGTGACCACGTGTCCCGGATTGCCCGGGACAGTCCCGCATTGTGCAGGTCTGTCCCGGGCACCTTCATTCCAGGACAATACAGTATCCTGGAATGAAACTGACACAGCCACCCCCCCCCCCAAGCCAAACTAATGCTCCACAAAAAAGGCCGCCACATCACCTCTTTACTCACTGACAGTACTTGTCCTGGCCGGGAATGCCTGGGGGAGCACAGTCCCGCCCCCTGCTTGTGATTGGAGAAATTATAAATCCTGCCTCTTGTGTCCAATCACTGTGCTGTGATTCGTTACAGCACAAGCTGATTTTTGGGAATGGAGGGTGTCCCTGAATGGTAGTTTGGAAATGTGGTCACCCTACCCCTCTCTGCTGCCCGCAACAGCCATCCTTTGGACCAACCCCATGCTGATGAATGACCTCTGACCCTTGCCATAGGTTTCCTGACCTCCGACCTCCTTCTGTTCCCAAGTTCCACCAGGCATGGTCAATTGCCAGTGGGTCAGTGTGACCTCCGAGGATGGAGAACATTCTTAATGAGCGGTGGAGGTGGCCTTTCAAAAAAAAAGAGGACCTTTCGTTTTTTCCAGCATCTCTATGTACCAATATATCATCAATGTATTTCTGTTACAGAAAATAATGCACTTCACTAAATACAAAGTCATCGATCATTTTTGTACCTTACCTCCTCCTTCATTTGGCAGAGTGTGCAGGAGCTGAGTGGTCACATAACAGCCGATGTGGAACAGAGCTGTAGTATTGAAAACAGGGAATATGTGTCCCTGGAAGTCTGTAAAGCTTACCATACCCTTTACAATCTGATTGTACAATACCTTCTTACATACATCATTCATTTGGCAGACTGTGCAGGAGCTGAGTGATCATATAACAATCTATGTGGAGTAGAGCTGTAGTATTGAAAACAGGGGAAGTGTGTCCTTGGAAGTCTGTAAAGCTCACCATACACTATACATTCTGATTGTATAATACCTTCTTCTTGGATACATAATTCATTTGGTAGAGTGTGCAGGAGCTGAGTGATCACACAACATACTTTGTGGAGCAGAACTGTAGTATTGAAAACACAAAAAGGCTGTCCCTGGAAGTCTGTAAAGCTCACCATACACTATACAATCTGATTGTACAATATTTTTACCTTGCATACATTGCTCATTTGGCGGAGTGTGCAGTAGCTGAGTGATCACACAACAGACTATGTGGAGCAGAGCTGTAGTATTGAAAACAGGGGAAGTGCGTCCTTGGAAGTCTGTAAAGCTCACCATACATTCTGATTGTACAATACCTTCTTCTTGCATACATCATTCATGTGGCAGAGTGTGCAGGAGCCGAGTGATCACACAACATACTTTGTGGAGCAGAGCTGTAGTATTGAAAACATGGGAAGGGTGTAAAGCTCACTATACAATCTGATTGTACAATCTCTTTTAGAGCTACCATCAATCATGTAGTGTAGAGGCTAGTACATCCAGCTGGGGAGGGGAGGGGTAGGCAGGCAGGGTAAGTGTGCTTTTTCTGAAAGTATGCTCATTCTTTTAAGTACCCGTATACATAAATATTTTTGTATAAAATAAAAATTGACTTGCTTTGTCTATCAATGTTTTGCCCATCTGTGTTAGGGGGATGGGGGTCAGCCTAATCATGTGACCATTAGGATTGGCAGTCACAGGGGGGTCACATGATCCGGAGCCGGTCCCGCCCGATTCCGATCATTAGCACAGACCAGGAGCAATCTTTGACAGCTCAGTCTCTGTGTTGTGAGTGTTTACACACATGTATGGCATTTAAGCGTTAAAACCCACCCTCTTTGCCACCACACATATGCGTTGCATGGGCAGCCGAGGTTTGTGCGTTAAGAGGGCGCTCAGGAATGATCAGGAGCCAGCTGGGCCTGCTCCCAGTCATGTGACCACTGTTATAACTAATCACAGTGATCACATTAATGGGCAGTCCCCCCCCTCCTACAGTTAGAAACACATACGAGGTCACACTTTACTAGGGGGCGCTGAAGGGGTTAACTCCCAAACGGCAATTGTCATTATCACAGTAAACAATGCATTTTTTTAGCACTTTTCGCTGTGAAAAAGACAGTGGTCCCAAAACGTGTCAAAAGTGTCCGCCGTAACGTCGCAGTCACAAAAAAAAAAAAAAAAAAGAAAAAAAGCTGATCGCCGCCATTAGTAGTAAAATAAAAATGCCATAAAACTATCCCCCATTTTGTAAACGCTATAAATTTCGCGCAAACCAGCCGATAAACACTTATTGCGATTTTCTTCACCACAAATATGTAGAAGAATACGTATCGGCCTAAACTGAGGATTTTTTATATATATATATATATATATATATATAGATAGATAGATAGATATCTCATAGATAGATAGAGATATATATAGAGAGAGAGATTTTAAAATATATATATATATATATATATATAGAGAGAGAGAATCTCTATCTCTAATAATTTTTTTGGGGATATTTCTTATAGCAAAAAATTTTTTTAAATTGTCCCTCTATTTTTGTTTATAGCGCAAAAAATAAAAACCGCAGAGGTGATCAAATACCACCAAAAGAAAGCTCTATTTGTGGGGGGAAAAAAAAAGGACGCCAATTTTGTTTGAGAACCACGTCGCACAATTGTCAGTTAAAGCGACGCAGCGCCGAATCGCAAAACCTGGCCGGGTCCTTTAGCTGCATAATGGTCCGGGTCTTAAGTGGTTATCCTACAGTTAAAGACACTTCACGCAGTAAAGACACAAGAGATCTTGAAAATAAAAACCCAACTTTATTGATCAAAACCAACATTTGGGCAATCTGGTGGCAAAAAAAACAACATGAACTGGAGGACCCATCAAACGTGGATAGAGAAACAATGTTGGCTTGCTTTTTTGGCGACCAACTCAACGTTCAGTTGACTGGGCATGGAAGAAAGCCAACCGATTCATTTTAAAGACCCTTATTGCTCTTCTGAGGGGAACCTGTGAGAATAGAAATATGGAAACAGTAACTTGTTTTTAAAGTGGCACGCTCCGGGGGCTGTGATCCTCATGCTGCCTTTACAAGTAGCTCGCAGACTTGGAACGAGGAGGCAGGGTTCCTCTAGAGCAGTGTTTTTCAACTCCAGTCCTCAAGGCACACCAACAGGTCATGTTTTCAGGCTTTTCATTATTTTGGACAGGTGATTTGATCAGTTTCACTGCCTTAGTAATTACCACAGCCATTTCATCTGAGGGAAATCCTGAAAACTTGACCTGTTGGTGTGCCTTGAGGACTGGAGTTGAAAAACACTGCTTTAGAGCAGGCAAGCTCAAGCAGGGTTCCATGGAACCCTAGGATCCCTCTAGAGCAGTGGACATCAACCCTGTCCTCAGGGTCCACCAACAGGCCAGGTTTTATGTATTACCTTGGGGAGATGCAGACTAGAATACGCCAATCACCTGTGATGTATTTCAGTTATCTGGCAAACCTGGCCTGTTAGTGGGCCCTGAGGACAGGGGTTCATGACCACTGCTCTAGAGCACATGTCAAACACTGAGGGAGGAACCAGGGAAACGACATCCACCACACCCTCTGATAAAACTTACACAAAATTGAAACTTGAAGGAACACAAAGAACTGGATTTTTCTGGCATTTTTTCCAATAGCGTCGCTTCCAGAGGTCGTCTGGATTCTTTGATGGAAGGTCCTACATGCCTAAAAGATCTCCACAGTTTCCTTGGTTTGCAATGGAACTAATAGCTTCTGGCACTGAAGCACCACATCACAGGTTATTACTCAAGATATAAATATATTCCAATGTAGGATCAAGTAGAAGACTTCTATGAACGTGCCAACGCGTTTCAGGGGCCAATACTCACCACCATCAACAGGGAGTGACCAAATAAAGCAGTCATGCTTTAACTAGTCCATTATCGCCACATTTGGTTAAAATCTGATAAAGAGGGTGGGTATTGACCCTCGAAACGTGTTGGAACTTTCATCTACTTGATTCTACACTGGAGTCAAATCTAAATCTGGACTAATGGCCCGTAACGTGGCACTTCAATGTCAGATCAATTTACTGTATTTATCGGCGTATAACGTGCACTTTTTTCCCCTTAAAATCACAGGAAAATCGTGGGTGCGCGTTATACGCCGATCTGCGCTGTCTAAGCGCCACAGAAGTAGACCGAGCCGAGTGTACTGCGCACTTGGCTAGGCTCGGCCACGCCCTGTCCTGCCTCCTAGCCTTCATGTCCCGCCATTGGACCGCCGTGGTGTCCGTCATACGAGCCGGGCCAGGGGGCGGGACCGGGCAGGACCACGAGGAGCCGAGAGGACACTTCCAAGGCTGCAGACGGACGCTGGACAAGACAGCACACGGACACCGACAACGCTGCACGACGGCCATTCAA
Source organism: Rana kukunoris (assembly GCA_029574335.1). Lineage (NCBI taxonomy): Eukaryota > Metazoa > Chordata > Amphibia > Anura > Ranidae > Rana > Rana kukunoris. The sequence continues at coordinate 176,636,694 of CM056056.1, read as the reverse complement.
AATGTAAGTATTTTTTTTTATTAAACCTCCCTTCTAGGCTTGGGGTGCGCGTTATACCCCGATAAATACGGTACTTGCTATTTTCCGTGTCTATCTACCCCCACTTATTTTATAAATCTTTAAAAGATGGGGGGGGGGGGGACAAAATGGGCAACTAAACAAGCCTTACAACAATTTTGGCGCTGTGAAAAAAGCAAATATAAAATACGGCTTCTTAAAATTGTAAGCAACTCAAGATTTCTTTTCGAGACGTCAACCAAAGAAATGCGTCTCTTCTGAAGCTTATTTAAGGTCCATGAATCTGATGTCCATAATGAGCAGGACACATTTGGGCAGAGGTCGGGGGGCCGGGGAAAGCACCGTCAGAGTTTGCCTTTCAATGTCCACACCAGTACTGACGATGAACCCTGCCACGTTTTTCTCCTCGATGCTTTCATCTGGTAGTCCACCCTCGAGGGGCACCACGCTGAGCAGGTGGTGAGCCATGTCTCTGCCCGGCGTCACCGGCACCAGTTTCAGCTGATTATCCTCCTGCGACATGCCCAGGGGAAGGCAGGAATCGGGGATTGAGGGAGCTCCAACTTTGTAGACTTTGACCTCGGAGAACTTCACCTCAAAAGCGTGAGGGTAGAGAGAACCCCGAGGGCCATAGAAGTATTCCCGCACCCGCTGATCTCTAGACTCCCTCCGGCACTCCTTGGACCTCTCTGAAGCTCCGCCAGATTTAGGGAGCAGAATGGTATGGACAAAGTGCGGGAGGTCTCGGTGGAGGTCGTTGTACAGGCGTTCTTGGTCCAGCACGATCACGACGTCCACTTCAAAAGCAGAAGCGGCGTGTATTATGGCTTGATAGCCGCCGCCTTTGACCCAACCGCAAGTATTAATGATGCAGCCGCTGACTGCAGCTCGACGATTGGAGTCACATCGCAGGTTGAAGACCTGAGCCAGGCGGGAGGTCAGCTGTGGAGAAGAAGAAGAAAAATGGTGGTTAGAAGTCAAATACATTGAGCAGAAAGAACAGATGTATGGTAAGTGCACTGAGAACTTGTACTACAGTTTTGTATAGACCGGTAACCACCCCTCATCGAAAACTGGCCATACATGATACAATTTTCTTTAGCCCTAACTAGAGGTCGACCGATATATCGGCCGATATTTAGCCTTTTTAAAGAAATCGGCATCGGCCAATTATTATGTAAAAAGAGGCCGATTGTTTGGGATCTGAGGCAGGGGCGTGCTGGGTGAAAATCCCCCCCCCCACCCCCCACTGTCTATTCAAAATGATTGGCTATTCCCGGCCGCGCTGCATTCTGGGGTTTGTAGTCTGGAGGCAGAGGTGGGAAGCGCAACACGTCAGGGGACGAATGGAGCGGTTTTTGGCCATGCAAGGTGACAGAATGGAGCAAGGAGCGCTTCGCTGGTGAGGCACTGATGAGGTGGCAGTGAATGACAGCTTGGCACTGGTGAGCACTGAGGTGACTGTGAATGACAGCTTGGCACTGGTGAGCACTGAGGTGGCTGTGAATGACAGCTTGGCACTGGAGGGCACTGGTGAGCACTGAGGTGGCTGTGAATGACAGCTTGGCACTGGTGAGCTTGGCACTGGTGAGCTGCACTGATAATGTGCCACTGATGGGCACCGATGAGGTGGCACTGACAGGCTGAACTGGTGGGCACTAATGAGGCGGCACTGATGGATACTGATAGGCTGCACCAGTGGGTACTGATGAGGTTGCACTGGAAGGCATGAATGGACACTGATATGCAGCACTGGTGGGCACTGATGAGGTGGCAGTGAATGACAGCTTGGCACTGGTGAGCTTGGTACTGGTGAGCACTGAGGTGGCTGTGAATGACAGCTTGGCACTGGAGGGCACTGAGGTGGCTGTGAATGACAGCTTGGCACTGGAGGGCACTGGTGAGCTGCACTGGTTGGCACTGATAATGTGCCACTGATGGGCACCGATGAGGTGGCACTGACAGGCTAAACTGGTGGGCACTAATGAGGCGGCACTGATGGATACTGATAGGCTGCACCAGTGGGTACTGATGAGGTTGCACTGGAAGGCATGAATGGACACTGATATGCAGCACTGGTGGGCACTGATGAGGTGGCACTGATGGGCTGCATGGGTGGGCTGAACCAGTGGGCTCGGATGTGGCACTGACAGGCTGAACTCATGGGCACTAATGAGGTGGCACTGATAGGCTGCACCCCACCTCTCCACCCTAAATATTAACCTCCTCTTCACCCTAGATTTTCTAAGATGAAATAAAAAGATAACATATCGGCCTAAAACATGGGACGCCCCCCCCCCCGATTTCTAAATATCGGCATCGGCCAGAGAAAAAGCCATATCGGTCGACCTCTAGCCCTAACAAAACCATTAAACTTACCAATGTGGTAGAAGGGCCTACCTGATTGGATACTACCTTGAGATGTAATATTAAGTTCTTTGGATTGTGTAGGTAAGTAAGAGGAGGAGAGCAGGGGGGGGGGGGGGACTTATGAAGCATGTGGTGGCAACTTTGGAATATTTATTGTGGTTTTACCATGAGATACCAATGTTATTACAATGTTTCATTGCTATTACCTTGTTTACCATTGATACCACCAGTATTATATGTATCACCTTTATAATCATTTTCCCATATGTCCACCAATTGATTCTTTGCTACCACGTGCTTCATAGAGTACCACCCCCCTTGCTCGCCTCCTCTCAAATTCAATAGGGATGGAAACACATGACCTCACGGGCCATGGTTTCCTTGAAATTCCCCAGGAATGGCTTAAAGTCCCTAACAAACCCCCAGCACTCAGTTATCCGTGTAGGGAAGTCAGGGTTTGACAAAACCCGGGCGCCCGGTCGCAATTGTGACTAGAATTAGCGACCTTGCGCCCGGGGAAAGGAAGCATGGGCCCGCAGAAGGCCGCAAAGCCACGGGCTTAATTACCGGCTGGCGTTGCCCGACATGATCGTGGGGGCGCATGGAGACACAGAATACCCCATCCTGTGTCTCCATGCGCCCCTACCTCCCACGCCACGTGATCATGTCGGGCCGTGCTGGCCGGTAATTGAGGCCACGGCTTTCTGCAGGCCTGTGCTGCCTTCTGTGACCTGGCGCCATCTTGTGGTGGCCGTTGGCATGACAAATAAATAAAATAAAATAAAATCTTCTAATGGAAGAGCTTGGGATCTTGAGTAGCAAGATTCCACCTACCACTGATGAAGCCACCAGCATCAAACCACAAATGGAGCCATTTTATTCCGCTCAGCAAGGACATCCATGATGAGGTCTCCTCCTGAACACTCTACTGCCCAACTCCTGCAGATGCCACCACCACCAAATGGCATCTTCCAATAGCAGAGCTTGAGATCTCGAGTAGAAAGGTTTCACCAACCAGTGGCAAAGCTACCAGCATCAACCCACAAATGGGGCCATTTTCTTCCACCGAGCCCTCAAATCTTTCAAGATCTTACCAAGCATGGCCACCAGGGTTTGACAAATTTGCTTGGAATCTAGGAGCCAGCTAAAAAAGTTAGGAGCCAGAAAACGCACACCTTCCAGACGAGCTCACGCGCAGAAGCGAACGCATACGTGAGTAGCGCCCGCATATGTAAACGGTATTCAAACCACACATGTGAGGTATCACCGCGATTGGTAGAGCGAGAGCAATAATTCTAGTCCTAGAACTTCTCTAACTCAAAAAATGCAACCTGTAGAATTTTTTAAACGTCGCCTATGAAGGTTTTTGAAGTGTAAAAGTTTGTCGCCATTCCACGAGCGGACGCAATTTTGAAGTGTGACATGTTGGGTATCAATTTACTCAGCGTCACATTATCTTTTACAATATAAAAACAAAAACTTGGGATAACTTTACTGTTGTCTTATTTTTTAATTAAAAAAAAAAAAGTGTGTTTTTTCCCAAAGAGCTTGTAAGACCGCTACGCAAATACGGCGTGACAGAAAGTATTGCAACGACCGCCAGTTTATTCTCTAGGGTGTTGGAATAAAAAATATATATATAATGTCTGGGGGGTTCTAATTAGAGGGAAGGAGATGGCAGTGAAAAATGACACATTAGATCTGCTGTTTTACTTGGCAACGGCAACCAACAGATGGCACCAGGTCACAGAAGGAAGCTTGGGCCTTCACAAGGCTGCAAAGCCGCGGCCTCAATTACCGGCCGTCGTGGGAGGAGGTGGGGGGCGCACGGAGACACAGGATCCTGTGCCTCCGTGTGCCCCCACCTCTCCCGCCGCGCGTTCTCGGCGGGCCCGCGACGGCCGGTAATTGAGGCCCGCAAAGCCGCGGCCTCAATTACCGGCGGGCGCCAGGTCACAATTGCACCCTTGCCGCCCGGATTTTGTCGAGCCCTGATGGCCACCATAGATATTTACTACCCATCCCAGGAACTGATCTTACAGGTCAATACCATTATAATCAGCCAACATAACTGTCCTGTGGATGGACCCCGAGGTCCGATCCCCAAAAGATCATTGGTGGACTCTAAGGGCCCCGATTCAGATAGTATTTACCTGGGCGTATCAAGAGATATGCCGCGTAAATACTAAGAATATATACCTGGACTGATCCACGAGTGCACTTGGGATTTCCCTGGAGCAGTGAACCCCACTTCACCAAGAATAGCCGGCGTATCTTTTTTTGGTATTCAGAAAAGAAGATACGCCGGAATTCTGCTAATATACGAGCGGCGTAATTCTGTTACACCGTCGTATATTAGTTGCAGTTTCACGCTGGCCGCTAGGTGGCGCTTCCGTCGTTTTACGCGACGAATATGTAAAATTAGGGATTTACGCCGATTCCCGAACATACTTGCGGCCGGCCGGCGTAGTTTACGTCGTTGGCGTAAGCGTTATTGCGGCGTAAGGTTACCCCTGCTATAGGAGGCGCAGCCAATGTTAAGTATGGACGTCGGGACAGCGTCGAATTGTACGTCGGTTACGTAGTTTGCGTGAATCGTTCGGGAACGGGGCTCGACGTAAGGTACGTTCACGTCGTTTACATTGACAAACAGCGACGTGATTTCAAGCATGCGCACTGGGTGGGGTTCGTCCACGGGCGGCGCATGCGCCGTTCACAAAGAACGTCATGAGCGTGGGGGTCATGATTCATTTACATGAATCACGCCCCCATCCTCGACATTTGAATTGCGCGGCCTTACGCCGACCACTTTACGCTACGCCGCCGCAACTTACGGAGCAAGTGCTTTCTGAATAAGGCGCTTGCCCATAATATTTGCGGCAGCGTAGCGTAAAGAGAAAGCGCTACGCCGCCGGAAAGATACACATTTGTATCTGAATCCGGCCCTAAATCTACAGCAAGACGAAACCTAAGAGCAATGATAGGGAGGAGCCCAGACCAGCCAATCAATGAAGGAGTTATAAAACGTGCTTCCTCACCTTGTTGTAGAGTTTGATGTTCGTCCCCGGCGTAGTGGAGCCAAAGTGATAAATGAGCGGCGCCTGAGTCGAGAACCCTTCCTCCACGTCAGCTGGCCGTTCCACGCACAGAGCCCCGACTGTCCCCGGAACCGACACCGAGCCCTGCCCGACATCTAGCTCCACCATAGCTGGGCGCCGGCCGATCCTCACCGCGTAGTTCAAGAGCAGTCGGCAAAGCGTCGATTTACCCACGTCAGATGGCCCGGCCACCAGCACCCGGGGCCCGCGCTCTCCTTCCCGCTCCGCTTGCACCCTCATCTGCTCCAGGGCCACGTGGGTGTTGAGGTAGAGCAGCATGGGGGTATCCTTGGAGACGTAAGCCGTGTCCGGGCTCCCGAACAGCTGAACGGTGCACCCGTGCCAGGTGAAGACGGCGGCTCGGCTCCCCGGCGGGAACGTGTACTTCTTGTTCTTCACCAGCTCTGTGCCAAACACCTCGGCGAGGCCCGACACCAGTTCCACCTGCACGGGGGCCGAGCCCTCCACCTCCAGCCGCAGCTCCGTCTCCCTTTCCAGCTCGAATTTGGTGGAGGGGACGCTGGGGGTGGAGGACGGCCAGGGACTGCTGGCCTCCGAGGTCCCGCTGAGGACATCTTCTGACATGGTGGCCACCTGAAATACGAAGGGGCGAGATGAAGGTCAATGACATAAAGGGAAAGACCCAACTCAAAAGTCAATCTACCGACCGGTTTCGATCGTCCTACGGTTATCCTTAGCCCCGCCCAACCAAACTAATGCACCACGCCGTGCCTGGTAGGTGGAGTCTGCGTCTACAAACCAGAAGACTCCGGATACAGGAAGCCAATCAATTCCATTCCGCACTATAACACCCCCCCCCCCCCCCCCCCTCCCTCATTTCTTGACGCGTCCATTGCGCTCAGATGCAAAAAGCACCGCTAAGCGTCACGCCAAAAAAAACATTTCCACCACGACGCTCGGTCATTGTGACACAGCGGTGTTACCCATAGCAACCGGTCAGCTCTCTCTCACCCAGGGTCACTGCATGGTTGCTATGGGCAACAGCTCCATCTGACTAGGCCCAGCCAAGAGCACAGTGCAACCCTATCCGCCCTCCCCAGCCAGACAAACTACCCCATTCACACAAACAAACTCACCAGCAGCGTTAAACAGTACGACCGGAAGTCACACGCGGTTCAGAAGCTCTTCCGGAGGTCACAACCTGAGTGAGACTAGCCGCGGCCATTTTGTTGTAGACCAGCTTACTTTTTGGCCGCTTTCAGTTAACTTCCCCCACAGACATATCATTTTTTTTTTTTTAACACTAGCACGTAAGAGAAAACATAACTGAGACTCCCGCAACAGGTTAAAATGAAAGTATCCGCAATTTAGACGAGCGCCGGCCATTTTGTTGTAGTCCTGTCTCTCTATTGAAGGGGTATTCGGTGTCAAAACATCGCTGAAATCATTTCAATAGGCAAGCAGAACTTTTCTATTTAATGCTCTGTTAATTTTATGGTATTTTGAAGTGGGTAAGTTAAAGGTGTAGCAAAGTGGCAGCCATTTTGTTGTAGTCCGTTCTTTTTCCTGAAGGGGTATTCGGGTTTTAACTGAAGTAATATCATTATTAAGAAGTGTCCGCAATTTAGAAGAGCAGCGGTCATTTTGTTGTAGTCTGATCGCTTCCCCGAAGGGGCATTTGGTGTTAAGACATCGCTTAAATCATTTCAATATACAAGCAGAAGTTTTCTCTTTAATTTTCAGTTTATTTTATAGTATGTTGAGGTGGGTAAAGTAAAGGTATAACAAGACGGCAGCCATTTTGTCGTAGTCCAGTCGCATCACTGAAGGGGTATTCGGCGTCAAGCCATCGCTTAAATCATTTCAATAGGCAAGCAGAAGTTTTCTCTTTAATTTTCAGTTTATTTTATTGTATTTTGAGGTGAGTGAGGTAAAGGTATAACAAGACGGCAGCCATTTTGTCGTAGTCCACAACACTTTCTCAGAACTTCCTTAATCCTCTGAGTGTCTGGAGCTAAGCTGATTTGAAGGATTTGTGATGCTGAAGTGAGTGTGGGAGAGGTAATTTTTTAGTGCTGCTGTTATTACTGCCATTATTATTATATGTATTGTTATGTACGGATGTGAGGTTGAATCATTATCTCAACCGTCATGAAAACATATGTCTTCCCTTAGCTGCATGGTCAGCTGGCGTTGATTCGTGTTATGCTACAGGTCAGTGATCCTCACACTGCGGCCCAGGGGCCGGTTGTAGCCCTTTGCTTGCTTTTATCTGGCCCTTGGCCATCCACTAGGGTTGCCACCTGTCCGGGATTCACCCTGACAGTTCGGGTTTTGAATCATGTGTCTGGGTTTTTGTCTACCTGAAGCCCGGACATAATATTCAGACAGGAATGTGGCTCAGAACAGGGCCTGATAGGAGGGTGAGGGGGCACTATGCACGCCACATTATTATTCTATTTGGAGCGCCCAGAGGTGTCCCAGATCTGTTATAATCCTATAGTGTATGCTGAAACAAACAAAAATGTACTGTGTGCCACTAAAGTGTTAAACCCTACCATCCACTGACACTAACAATGGGGCCGTGATTCCTCCCAGTGACACCAACAATGGGGCCACTATAGTTCCCAGTGACACAACAATGGGGCCACTGTTCCTCCCAGTGACACCAACAATAGGGCCACTATAGTTCCCAGTGACACAACAATGGGGCCACTGTTCCTCCCAGTGACACCAACAATAGGGCCATGATTCCTCCCAGTGACGCCAACAATGGGGCCAGTAATATTCCCATTGACACCAACCACAGGGCTACGATTCCTCCCAGTGACACCAACAATGGTGCCATGACTCCCTCCCAGTGATACCATCAATAGGGCCACGATTCCTCCCAGTGACGCCAACAATAGGGCCACGATTCCTCCCAGTGATGCCAACAATGGGGCCACGATTCCTCCCAGTGACGCCAACAATGGGGCCACGATTCCTCCCAGTGACACCAACAATGGGGCTACAATTCCTCCCAGTGACACCAGCAATGGGGCCACAATTCCTCCCAGTGACACCAGCAATGGGGCCACAATTCCTCCCAGTGACACCAGCAATGGGGCCACAATCCCTCCCAGTGACACCAGCAATGGGGCCATGATTCCCTCCCAGTGACACCAACAATGGGGCCACGATTCCTCCCATTGACACCAACAATAGGGCCACGATTCCTCCCAGTGACGCCAACAATGGGGCCACGATTCCTCCCAGTGACACCAGCAATGGGGCCATAATTCCTCCCACTGACGCCAACAATGGGGCCAGTAATATTCCCATTGACACCAACCACAGGGCCACGATTCCTCCCAGTAACACCAACAATGGTGCCATGACTCCCTCCCAGTGATACCATCAATAGGGCCATGATTCCTCCCAGTGACGCCAACAATGGGGTCACGATTTCTCCCAGTGATGCCAGCAATGGGGCCACGATTCCTCCCAGTGACGCCAACAATGGGGCCACGATTCCTCCCAGTGACGCCAACAATGGGGCCACGATTCCTCCCAGTGACACCAACAATGGGGCCACGATTCCTCCCAGTGACGCCAACAATGGGGCCACGATTCCTCCCAGTGACGCCAACAATGGGGCCACGATTCCTCCCAGTGACGCCAACAATGGGGCCACGATTCCTCCCAGTGACACCAACAATGGGGCCACGATTCCTCCCAGTGATGCCAACAATGGGGCCACGATTCCTCACAGTGACGCCAACAATGGGGCCACGATTCCTCACAGTGACGCCAACAATGGGGCCACGATTCCTCCCAGTGACACCAACAATGGGGCCACGATTCCTCCCAGTGACACCAACAATGGGGCCACGATTCCTCCCAGTGACACCAACAATGGGGTCACGATTCCTCCCAGTGACACCAACAATGGGGCTACGATTCCTCCCAGTGACGCCAACAATGGGGCCACTGTTCCTCCCAGTGACACCAGCAATGGGGCACTATTCCTCCCAGTGACACCAGCAATGGGGCCATAATTCCTCTCACTGACGCCAACAATGGGGCCAGTAATATTCCCATTGACACCAACCACAGGGCCATGATTCCTCCCAGTGACACCAACAATGGTGCCATGACTCCCTCCCAGTGATACCATCAATAGGGCCATGATTCCTCCCAGTGACGCCAACAATGGGGTCACGATTCCTCCCAGTGATGCCAACAATGGGGTCACGATTCCTCCCAGTGACACCAACAATGAGGCCGCGATTCCTCCCAGTGATGCCAACAATGAGGCCACGATTCCTCCCAGTGATGCCAACAATGGGGCCACGATTCCTCCCAGTGACGCCAACAATGGGGCCACGATTCCTCCCAGTGACACCAACAATGGTGCCATGACTCCCTCCCAGTAATACCATCAATAGGGCCACGATTCCTCCCAGTGACGCCAACAATGGGGTCACGATTCCTCCCAGTGATGCCAACAATGGGGCCACGATTCCTCCCAGTGACGCCAACAATGGGGCCACGATTCCTCCCAGTGACGCCAACAATGGGGCCACGATTCCTCCCAGTGACGCCAACAATGGGGCCACGATTCCTCCCAGTGACGCCAACAATGGGGCCACGATTCCTCCCAGTGACGCCAACAATGGGGCCACGATTCCTCCCAGTGACGCCAACAATGGGGCCACGATTCCTCCCAGTGACGCCAACAATGGGGCCACGATTCCTCCCAGTGACGCCAACAATGGGGCCACGATTCCTCCCAGTGACGCCAACAATGGGGCCACGATTCCTCCCAGTGACGCCAACAATGGGGCCACGATTCCTCCCAGTGACGCCAACAATGGGGCCACGATTCCTCCCAGTGACGCCAACAATGAGGCCACGATTCCTCCCAGTGACGCCAACAATGGGGCCACGATTCCTCCCAGTGACGCCAACAATGGGGCCACGATTCCTCCCAGTGACGCCAACAATGGGGCCACGATTCCTCCCAGTGACGCCAACAATGGGGCCACGATTCCTCCCAGTGACGCCAACAATGGGGCCACGATTCCTCCCAGTGACACCAACAATGGTGTCATGACTCCCTCCCAGTGATACCATCAATAGGGCCATGATTCCTCCCAGTGACGCCAACAATGGGGTCACGATTCCTCCCAGTGATGCCAACAATGGGGCCACGATTCCTCCCATTGACACCAAAAATGGGGCCACGATTCCTCCCAGTGACACCAACAATGGGGCTATGATTCCTCCCAGTGACGCCAACAATGGGGCCACGATTCCTCCCAGTGACACCAACAATGGGGCTACGATTTCTCCCAGTGACGCCAACAATGGGGCCACGATTCCTCCCAGTGACACCAACAATGGGGCTACAATTCCTCCCAGTGACACCAGCAATGGGGCCACAATTCCTCCCAGTGACACCAGCAATGGGGCCATGATTCCCTCCCAGTGTCACCATCAATGGGGCCACTATTCCTCCCAGTGATATCAATGATGGGGCCACTATTCTTCCCAGTGACACCAACAATGAGGCCAAATTCCTCCTAGTGACACCAACTATTCTTATCTACCCAACAGAATGCTTTCAAAATATGAAGTTTGCATAACAAGTAAACACTTTTACAAGTCAATTATTGTTACCCGTATATCATTGTTTTTAATTTTTTTTATTTGCGCAATAAAAATCTTGTAGTTGCCCATTTCAGGTTGCTGAAACTTCATTATTTAATGGATGCCCCAAGAATGAAGGAGGACAAACCTAACGTCACCCAGATAATACTAAACCTCACCCTGGAGACCATCTACCTGCTGACCGGAGAGGTGAGGAGGATTCTGGGAGGTCACATGACATCACTCTTATCTATATTAATAAAACACAGACCTGACCGGAGAGGTGAGGAGGATTCTGGGAGGTCACATGACATCACTCTTATCTCTATTAATAGAACAGACCTGACTGGAGAGGTGAGGAGGATTCTGGGAGGTCACATGACATCACTCTTATCTCTATTAATAATACACAGACCTGACCGGAGAGGTGAGGAGGATTCTGGGAGGTCACATGACATCACTCTTATCTCTATTAATAACACACAGACCTGACTGGAGAGGTGAGGAGGATTCTGGGAGGTCACATGACATCACTCTTATCTCTATTAATAAAACACAGACCTGACCGGAGAGGTGAGGAGGATTCTGGGAGGTCACATGACATCACTCTTATCTCTATTAATAAAACACAGACCTGACCGGAGAGGTGAGGAGGATTCTGGGAGGTCACATTGACATCACTCTTATCTCTATTAATAAAACACAGACCTGACCGGAGAGGTGAGGAGGATTCTGGGAGGTCACATGACATCACTCTTATCTCTATTAATAAAACACAGACCTGACCGGAGAGGTGAGGAGGATTCTGGGAGGTCACATTGGCTCTTGTGTTCTTGATGGCAAAATCTATTCCATTTCCTTTCAACTTCCAGGACTATGAAGTAATGAAGAGGACGTCTGATGATGATGTCACTTCCCGTGTCCCTGGGGCATTGAACAGAAGCTGGAGCCACACTTTGAATCCTTCACCTCTTGTTATGAAGCAGGAGAAGAATGACAAGAAAATTCTGGAACTCGCCAACCAGGTCATTCACATACTGACCGGAGAGGTGAGTGCTGCCTGAACAATGAACAGATAATCCACAAGTCCTAATTTCCCGTCAATAGATCTATGTTAGAGTCACCTACCCGGCCCAGTCACGGAGAGGAAGAAGGATGGACTGCCGCACTCCAGGGGAACTATGTATAGTGTGAAATGCGTCGGCTGTCCTCCTCTGTGGCTGTGTTGATTTTTGTTAATAAAGACGACTTTTTGGAAGTTCCCCTGGAGTGCGGCAGTCCATCCTTCTTCCTATTTTCTGATATTGCTACGTGCATCGCCAGCACCTGGGTATTCCCGAGAAGTTCCTTGATTGCTCACAAGACCCACCTGGAGCGGTGACTCCCTTTCCACGGAGAGGAAGAGCGGGGAAATGCTTGTGTAAAGAAGCATTTCCCCATTCTTCCTAGTGACAGGACACTGATCACCGCTCCCTGTGATCGGGAGCGGTGATCAGTGTCTTGTCACAAGTAGCCCCACCCCTACACAGTTAGAACACATCCCTAGGTCACACTTAACCCCTTGAGCTCCCCCCTACAGGTTAACCCTTTTGCTGACAGGGAGGGGTGATCAGTGTCTTGTCACAAGTAGCCCCGCCCCCACACAGAACACATCCCTAGGTCACACTTAACCCCTTCACCTTCCCCCTACAGGTTAACCCTTTCGCTGACAGGGAGCGGTGATCGGTGTCTTGTCACAAGTAGCCCCGCCCCCACACAGAACACATCCCTAGGTCACACTTAACCCCTTCAGCTCCCCCCTACAGGTTAACCCTTTCGCTGACAGGGAGCGGTGATCGGTGTCTTGTCACAAGTAGCCCCGCCCCCACACAGAACACATCCCTAGGTCACACTTAACCCCTTCACCTTCCCCCTACAGGTTAACCCTTTCGCTGACAGGGAGCGGTGATCGGTGTCTTGTCACAAGTAGCCCCGCCCCCACACAGAACACATCCCTAGGTCACACTTAACCCCTTCAGCTCCCCCCTACAGGTTAATCCTTTCACTGACAGGGAGGGGTGATCAGTGTCTTGTCACAAGTAGCCCCGCCCCCACACAGAACACATCCCTAGGTCACACCTAACCCCTTCAGGGCCTCCCTACAGGTTAACCCCCTTCACTGCCAGTCACATTTACACAGTGATCGGTGCATTTTTATAGAACTGATCGCTGTATAAATGTGAATGGTCCCAAAATAGCACCAAAAGTTTCCGCCATAATGTCGCAGTCATGATAAAAATCGCTGATCACCGCCATTACTAGTAAAAAAAAAAAATATTAACAAAAAATGCCATAAAACGATCTCCTATTTTGTAGACGCTATAACTTTTACCAAAAATATGTAGAAGAATACGTATCGGTCTAAACGGAGGAAAAAAATATATTTTTTTTTAATATATTTTTTGGGGATATTTATTATAGCAAAATGTAAAAAAATATTGCTTTTTTTTTTTTTTCAAAATTGTCGCTCTATTTTTGTTTATAGCGCAGAAAAAATTAAAAGGGCAGAGGTGGTCAAATACCACCAAAAGAAATCTCTATTTGTGGGATAAAAAGGACATCGATTTTGTTCGGGGGCCACGTCGCACGACCGCGCAATTGTCAGTTAATGAGACGCAGTGCCGAATCGCAAAAAGTGGCCTGGTCTTTGACCAGCAAAATGGTCCGGGGCTGAAGTGGTTAAATAAATACCTACAACCACAGACTTAGTAGCGTGACTACAGTGACCTGTAAAGAACGAAAAGGTGGTGGTGTCACTGAGAACTCTCCCCTTTCTACAGGTGTGGAAGTATTTGGGAAAAACAACTCTATATGACGACACAAACCTTGAAGAATCTCCATCTATGCGCTTGGGTGGTAAGTTGAGGATTACCGGGTGGTAAGTTGAGGATTACCGGGTGGTAAGTTGAGGATTACCGGCTGCTCATCTCTTATTAGGGGCGCAACTCTAAGAAATAGGTCCTAACTGTCAAATATTCATGTTGTTTTTTCTTTTTCTGCCATGAAAAGACCATGTCCGTGTGTTTTACTATATTGCCCCCCCCCCCCTCTGTATTGGGTAAGAAGTAGGGTTGTCCCGACACCACTGTTTTGAGACCGAGTACAAGTACCGATCATTTTTTTCAAGTACTCACCGATTACCGATACTTTTTTTTTTTTAATGTCATGTGACAGTGGCAGTATTTTATTTTCTCCCCTTTGACACAGAGAAAGGGACTAAAGACACAGATTCCCCAGTCCCTTTCTCTGCAGCTTCAGGTAAATGAATGGAGAGAAGCTCCTCTCCATTCATAAACTGGAGCATCGTAAACACAGGTAACGATGCTCAGTTATGTGAATGGACAGAGTCGGTGATCACTGATTCTGTTCATTTGGAAAAGGTAGGAGCCGGGTTTAGCAGCTCCTACCTCTGCTCTCCATCCTGACAAATTGAGGGGGGGAGAATAGCACTGAGGGGGGAAAGCAGCACGGAGCATGGAGGGGGGAATGACAGCATGGAGGGGGGAATGACAGCATGGAGGGGGGAATGACAGCACGGAGGGGGAATGACAGCACGGAGGGGGAAGACAGCGTGGGGGGGAGGAAGACAGCACGGAGGGGGGAAGACAGCACGGAGGGGGGAAGACAGCACGGAGGGGGAAGACAGCGTGGGGGGGAGGAAGACAGCACGGAGGGGGGAAGACAGCACGGAGGGGGGAAGACAGCACGGAGGGGGGAAGACAGCACGGAGGGGGGAAGACAGCATGGAGGGGGGAATGACAGCACGGAGGGGGAATGACAGCACGGAGGGGGAAGACAGCGTGGGGGGGAGGAAGACAGCACGGAGGGGGGAAGACAGCACGGAGGGGGGAAGACAGCACGGAGGGGGGAAGACAGCACGGAGGGGGGAAGACAGCACGGAGGGGGGAAGACAGCACGGAGGGGGAATGACAGCACGGAGGGGGAATGACAGCACGGAGGGGGAATGACAGCACGGAGGGGGAAGACAGCGTGGGGGGGAGGAAGACAGCACGGAGGGGGGAAGACAGCACGGAGGGGGGAAGACAGCACGGAGCACGGAGGGGGAATGACAGCACGGAGGGGGAATGACAGCACGGAGCACGGAGGGGGAAGACAGCGTGGGGGGGAGGAAGACAGCACGGAGGGGGGGAAGACAGCACAGGGGGGAAGACAGCACGGAGCACGGAGGGGGGAAGACAGCACGGAGGGGGAATGACAGCAAGGAGGGGGGAAGACAGCGCGGGGGGGGGGGGGGAAGACAGCACGGAGGGGGAAGACAGCACAGAGGGGGGGAAGACAGCACGGGGGGGGGGAGGAAGACAGCACGGAGAGGGAAGACAGCGCGGAGGGGGGGGGGGGGCAGCGCGGAGGGGGAATGACAGCACGGAGGGGGAATGACAGCACGGAGGGGGAATGACAGCACGGAGGGGGAAGACAGCATGGAGGGGGGAAGACAGCACGGAGGGGGGAAGACAGCGCGGGGGGGAAGACAGCACGGAGCACGGAGGGGGAATGACAGCACGGAGGGGGAATGACAGCACGGTGGGGGAATGATCGCACGGAGCACGGAGGGGGAAGACAGCGTGGGGGGGGAGGAAGACAGCACGGAGGGGGGAAGACAGCGCGGGGGGAAGACAGCGCAGGGGGGAAGACAGCACGGAGCACGGAGGGGGGAAGACAGCACGGAGGGGGAATGACAGCAAGGAGGGGGGAAGACAGCGCGGGGGGGGGGAGGAAGACAGCATGGAGGGGGAAGACAGCACAGAGGGGGGAAGACAGCACGGGGGGGGGAGGAAGACAGCGCGGAGGGGGGGGAATGACAGCGCGGGGGGGAAGACAGCACGGAGGGGGGCCAGACAGCACGGAGGGGGGCCAGACAGCACGGAGGGGGGGAAGACAGCACGGAGGGGGGGGACAGTCAGCGGTGATCGGTGCGGCTTTGGGGGGAGTTACAAGCACCGATCACCACTGTATAACTTTACCCAAAACAGCTAAAAAGGGGGAAGATCAGTGCTTGCAACTCCCCAGCCGCACCGATCACCCTGACTGCCCAGGTATCGGGTGAAGCATCGGAGCATTTCCCCGAGTACAAGTACTCAGGAAAATGCTTGGTATCAGTACCGATACCGATACTAGTATCGGTATCGGGACATCCCTAGTAAGAAGTAGGTCCTGGTCCATATTATATTGCCCTCTCTTCCCCTTTGTGTTCTCCTTTGAATACTGGAGTTTCTACATAGGGGCCAAATTCATAAACCTAATAAACATGTCCTTTTTTTTTATTTACCAGATGTGACTCATGACGATCCACCCAACTGCACCAAGGTGGCATCCAATTTCTATGGTGATGATGACCATATGTCTTTTAGGCATGACTTATCTGAAGGGGCTCATCTACCAGACCCTGACATCTCCACATCAGTTCTTATAAAAGAGGAGTCCTTGTCAAACGAAGAAGCTCTTCTCCACTTGGAGGTCTTCAAACGAAGACCACATACGCAACATACATCTAGTGAAGATCTTCTCCATTTGGAGGTTTCTAAACCTGGACCACATACATCTAGAGCAGAAGATCTTCTCCACTTGGAGGTCTCCAAACCAAGACTACGTGCACAACATACATCTAGTGAAGATCTTCTCCACTTGGATGTCTCAAAACCAAGATCACATGCATCTAGAGAAGAAGATCTTCTCCACTTGGAGGTCTCCAAACCAAGACTACGTGCACAACATACATCTAGTGAAGATCTTCTCCACTTGGAGGTCTCAAATCCTAGACCATGTACATCTAGAGAGAAAGATCTTCTCCACTTGGAGATCTCCAAACCTGGACCACATATATCTAGAGCAGAAGATCTTCTCCACTTGGCGGTCTCCAAACCTAGACCATGTACACAACATAGATCTAGTGAAGAACTTCTCAATTTGGAGGTCTCCAAACTAAGATCACGTACACAACATACATCTAGTGAAGATCTTCTCCACTTGGAGGTCTCCAAACCAACACTATGTACACAACAAACATCTAGTGAAGATCTTGTCCACCTTGAAGTCTCCAAACCTAGACTACATACACAACATACATCTAGTGAAGATTTTCTCCACTTGGAGGTCTCCAAACCTGGACTACGTACACAACATACATCTAGTGGAGAACTTGTCCACCTTGAAGTCTCCAAACCTAGACTACATACACAACATGCATCTAGTGAAGATTTTCTCCACTTGGAGGTCTCCAAACCAAGGCCACCTACACAACATACATCTCAAATTGATGCATTCTCACATGAAGACAGGCATTCGGGAAAGCTTGGTCTTCATAGCCCTGCAGATGATACTCAATACATATCTTTCGTCATTAAGGAGGAGGAGGAAGAAGGAGATCTACCACACCCAGGCACATCTACCAATCAATTACAGGTCACATCTCCAGAAATGTCAGATGAATCGACCATGTTGGAAAATGTTGGTAAAAATTTGACTTCCCTTGGGAACAGTTTTAATATTTCACCAAACCAGGCACACTCACATCAAGCCTACCCTGGTGAGGAACCATATACTAGTTATGGTGTCGGTGTAGGTGGTGATTTGACTGCAGCTGGGTACTACAGAAACCCTACTGACCCACAGGCGAATCTCAGCAAGCGTCTGACGATTCTCCAGAAAGGAAAAACCTTCTTCTGCTCAGAGTGTGGAAAATCCTCCTCCTGGAAGTCGGCATTAGTCCATCACCAGCGCATTCACACAGGTGAGAAGCCGTTTTCTTGCCATGAGTGCGGGAAATGCTTTATTAGTAAGTCCCACCTCATTCTACACCGAAGGACTCATACGGGAGAGAAGCCATATTCGTGTTCGGAGTTTGGAAAGTCCTTCACCTGCAGCTCGCACCTTGTTACGCACAGAAGGGTTCACACGGGAGAGAAGCCTTATTCCTGCTCTCAGTGCGGCAAAAGCTTCATCAGCAGCTCAAACCTCATCCGGCACCAGAAGTTTCACACCGGAGACAAGCCGTATTCGTGCCCAGACTGCGGCAAATGCTACCGGTACAACTCTGACCTGGCTAGGCATCAGAGGAGGCGGCCTGGTGGAAAACCATACTCTTGTTCGGAGTGTGGAATGTGTTATTTTAGCAAATGCGCCCTCGCTGTGCATCTACAAATTCATGGATTGGCTCTTCGTGATCTGTGCTAGGGATGGCACCATGCTGCGAATCACAAACATTCTATGCTGAAAGGGTTGTTATATTTTTAGATCTCCTCGAGGTTGATGGCTTGAACCATTGGCGTCATCATTCTCTAAATATACATCAATAAAATCATTGTAACTATTTTTATATAGGAGAGCACGGTGCCGTCTTATCGTTCTAAGATCTCAAAGTTCACTTCCCAGCAGAGTTCCTACCTCTGAGGGGTCTGTAGGGTCTTATTATTTAATACAAACATGTGCCAGCGGGGGGCTTGGCTCCAAAATGGCCCCACAGTATGCACGTGGGCTTGTGTGACTGTTATAAGAACATTAGAGTGTAAGCTCCTCTGGTACAAAGACTGGTGGGACTGGCTCAGTGTTCTCTGTACAGCACTGCTGTATATATCAGAGCTATAGAAAGGTATAATGATAATAGTGTGGGAGGGACATTAGAGTGTAAGCTCCTCTGATAGAGATTGGCTCAGTGTTCCCTGTACAGTGCTGTGGTATCTGTCAGAGCTATATAAATTTATAATAGTAGTGTGTGACTGTGGGGGGCATTAGAGCGTAAGTTCCTCTGGTACAGACACTCGGCTCATGTCCTGTAATACTGAGATTACAGGAGGAGGAATTGGTTGTTCATTTTATGGGATGGATGTAGGCAAAGTGGGTGGGGTGGTGATAGTAGTGGATGGGGAGGTTTGGGGGTGTGCAGCGGTGGTGGGGGGATTCTGGCTGAAATTACAGGAGGAGGGATTGTTGGTTAATATTGTTGGGATGGATGTGGGCATAGTGGGTGAGGTGGTGATAGTAGTGAATGGGGAGTGTTGGGGGGTGTGGGCAGCGGCCGTGGGGGGGATTCTGGATGAGATTACAGGAGGAGGGATTGGTATTTTGGGGTGGGTATAGTAGTGGATGGGGAGGTGCAGCAGCCGTGGGGGGGAATCTGGCTGAGATTACAGGAGGTTTGGTGGGTAATTTTGTGGGGCGGATGTAGGCAAAGTGGGTGGGGTGGTGATAGTAGTGGATGGAGAGGGTGTTGGAGGTGTGCAGCAGGGGTGAAGGGGGATTCTGACTGAGATTACAGGAGGAGGGATTGTTGGTTAATATTGTTAAGGTGGATGTAGGAAAAGTGGGTGGGGTGGTGATAGTAGTGGATGGAGAGGGTTGGGGGTGTGCAGCGGCGGTGATTGGGGGGGGGGGATTCTGGCTGAGATTACAGGAGGGTTGGTGGTTAATATTGTGGGGCAAATGTAGGCATAGTGGGGGTGGTGGTCATAGTAGTGGGTGGGGAGGGTTGGGGGGTGTGTGCAGCGGCCGTGGGGGGGATTCTGGATGAGATTACAGGGGGAGGGATTGGTGGTTCATATTGTGGGGTGGGTATAGTAGTGGATGGGGAGGTGCAGCAGCCGTGGGGGGAAATCTGGCTGAGATTACAGGAGGTTTGGTGGGTAATTTTGTGGGGCGGATGTAGGCAAAGTTGGTGGGGTGGTGATAGTAGTGGATGGAGAGGGTTGGGGGTGTGCAGCGGCGGTGATTGGGGGGGGGATTCTGGCTGAGATTACAGGAGGGTTGGTGGTTAATATTGTGGGGCAAATGTAGGCATAGTGGGGGTGGTGGTCATAGTAGTGGGTGGGGAGGGTTGGGAGATTACAGGAAGAGAGATTGGTGGGTAATAATGTGGGGTGGGTTGAAGCATAGTGGGTGGGGTGGTGATAGTAGTGGGTGGGGAGGGTTGGGGGTGTGCAGCGGCAGTGATTGGGGGATTCTGTCTGAGATCACAGGAGGGTTGGTGGTTAATATTGTGGGGCAAATGTAGGCATAGTGTGTGGGGTGGTGCTAGTAGTGGATGGGGAGGGTTGGTGGTTAATAATGTGGGGTGGGTGTAGGCATAGTGTGTGGGGTGGTGATAGTAGTGGGTGGGGAGGGTTGGGGGTGTGCAGCGGTGGTGGGGGGATTCTGGCTGAGATTACAGGAGGAGGGATTGTTGGTTAATATTGTTGAGGTGGTGTAGGCATAGTGGGTGAGGTGGTGATAGTAGTGGATGTGGGTTGGGGGTGTGCAGCGGCACGGGTGATCTGAGATTACAGGAGGAGGGATTGTTGGTTAATATTAAGGTGGTGTAGGCATAGTGTGTGGGGTGGTGATAGTAATGGATGGGGAGGGTTGGTGGTTAATAATGTGGGGCGGGTGTAGGCATAGTGTGTGGGGTGGTGATAGTAATGGATGGGGAGGGTTGGGGGTTAATAATGTGGGGTGGGTGTAGGCATAGTGTGTGGGGCGGTGATAGTAGTGGGTGGGGAGGGTTGGGGGTGTGCAGCGGTGGTGGGGGGATTCTGGCTGAGATTACAGGAGGAGGGATTGTTGGTTAATATTGTTGAGGTGGTGATAGTAGTGGATGGGGGTTGGGGGTGTGCAGCGGCACGGGTGATCTGAGATTACAGGAGGAGGGATTGTTGGTTAATATTAAGGTGGTGTAGGCATAGTGGGTGGGGTGGTGATAGTAATGGATGGGGAGGGTTGGGGGTGTGCAGCAGCGGTGGTGCGGGATTCTGGCTGAGATTACAGGAGGAGGGATTGTTGGTTAATATTGTTGAGGTGGTGTAGGCATAGTGGGTGGGGTGGTGATAGTAGTGGATGGAGAGGGTTGGGGGTGTGCAGCGGTGCGGGGGATCGGAGATTACAGGAGGAGGGGTTGGTAAGGATGTCTGAGATTGCGGGGGGATAGGGGAAATGTAGTTATATTGGGTGGTGGTAACAGGGATACGAGGATGGGGGGTATGTGCAGACGCAGTGGGTGGAAAGGGGGGTCTTGCTAAAATTGCAGGAGGAGCTGGGTTATTAAAATTGTTAGTGGTGATGGCTGAGCTTGCAAGGGGGGGATAATAATGGGGGTTTCTGTGTGTTGCCCTCATAATCCGAAGCTACACAGTATAGTCAGGGATTGAACAAACTTCGGCCTGTGTCTTATCACGACAGTTGTAAAGCAAGGAGGTTGAATAAGTCTGAGTCACATACAGAGCTCCCTCTAGTGGCTAATGTGCACATTTCTATATTTAATACAATACCAAAAAAATATGGAAGAGCAAGGATGTACAGCACTCTACAGAACATAATAAGTCAAAATAGGCGATTGCTGGACATACACTGTACTGTTTTTAAAGCACCTCATCTGTAATAGACACGTTTTCCGTGCTTCGTGGTTTCAGTGGCCACTTTGAAGTCTGAAACATTATTTCATGTTTTTCACTTCACATTTGGATCGTGCAAAGAAAATGGTAAATTCCAGGGTGCGTGGGCGATTGTCGGGTCCTGTTGTTTGGATTGAAGGATTGGTCCTCCCCATAATCACACAAATGGTTACCCTTCAAAACCACCAATAAGAATCTACTATATACAGAAGGACCGCACTGATTAACCACTTTCAGGTCAGACCAATTCTGACATTTCTCTCCTACATGTAAAAATATTTTTTTTTTTAATATGATTTATTTATTTTCTTTCACCGTCCCCCTTTTTTTTTTTGTTGACCACATGTAGGAGACGACAGGTCTTCTTTATGGAGACATCTACAAGACCCCAGATTTTTCCTCGACTCTTGAAAGCATTAGATATAAAAAATATTTTTATTTCTAGAAAAAAAGATTGCAGTGTTTCATCTGCCAGAACCAGAAGTCATGATGTCGCTTCCGGCCTCCCAGGACCATAGAGATGGCCGGGGACTATCTGGTCCCTGGCCACCTCTATGGTACTACGACAGCACCACCAGATCGGATACCAGGCTCTCCGATCGCATGAAAGAGTCCAGAGAAGCGCCGGTGGGAGGTGGGGGACATCCCCTCCCGCTGCCTTTAAAAGCAATCCTGCGGCTAATCAGCTACTAGGATTTATTTTATGACAGGGAATCACTGGCTGAAAAAAAAAAGATACTGGATACAATCACTAAAATTCCAGGATGACATATCAGTGTTTTTCAACTCCAGTCCTCAAGGCACACCAACAGGTCATGTTTTCAGGCTTTCCGTTATTTTGCACAGGTGATTTGATCAGTTTCACTGCCTTAGTAATCACCAAGGACATTTCATCTGAGGGAAATCCTGAAAACTTGGCCTGTTGGTGTGCCTTGAAAACTATTGACATATGACATTCTACGGGTGGGAAGTAGTTACGGGTATTTTTGAAGTGATTGTTACAGATATAGTTCATAGAGTCTCATGTGTTACGTCCTAGCTGTCTTTCTGACCACCGGTAGGCCTGGAGTCCCCTCCCGCTGTCTGTAAAAGCAATCCAGCGGCTAATCAGCCAATAGGATGGCTTTTATGACTGAATCTTTTATGACTGAATGGCTGAAAAAAGGATACTGCTTACAACCACTAAAATTCCAGGATGACATATGACATTCTACGGGTGGGAAGTGGTTACAGGTATTTTTGAAGTGGTTGTTTTTACGGATATAGTTCATAGAGTCTCATGTGATACGTCAAAGCTGTCTTTCTGACCACCGGTAGGCCTGGAGTCCTCTTCTTCCTCTGGCAGTTTAGAGTGAATTTGTCGGTGTTTCAGAAGAGCCGTCTTCCTCCGAAAGCACTTCCCACAGTTCGAGCAGCAATAGTGCTTTCGCCTTGTGTGTACCGTCATGTGTCTAGTAAGACCTGCCTGCCGGTTAAAAAATCTCCCGCATTCCAGACAAGCGGACGGCTGGTCCCCCATGTGGTATTTCCAGTGCTTGTTAAGAGCAGACTTCCTGGTGAAACCTTTGTCTAGTAATTCAGGGCAGCAAAAGGGCTTCACCGGGTCGTGAAGTTTGGAGTGTAAATTCAGTTTGGACTTCGAGGAAAACTGCCCGCCACATTTACCGCAGATGAACGTCTGTTCTTTGGGGAGGTCGTTCCCGCCGTGAGTGCTCGAGGAAGGCTCATTCTCCGCATGGTCTCTCACAGATCTGGCGTTGGCGCGCTCCTTCTCCGCAGCGTGTCGTTGGTGGTGGACAGCAAGCAGCGAAGCCTCGCCGAAAGTCTCTCCACACTCCCAGCACTTGCACAGCTTGTCTCCAGTGTGCGTTCTCATGTGCAACTCCAGGTTCGAGATGATAGAATAGCATCGTCCACATTTGCCGCAAACAAAAGGTCTTTGTTTTGTGTGCATTATGGGTGGGGGGTGACTCAACCTAGGAGGAGAACGTCGGCCAGATTCGGTGCAGGAAGGTTCTGTTGTGTCCTTAAGACTTCCTTTTTTGCATGTGTTTGAGTCTTCTTTAATAGGGGTAGATGTATTTTGAATAGATCCTGTTGGTTTGATATCACAGCTTGAGGGCTGGTTCCTTTCACATGAGAAGGGTTCCTCTTTAACCTGAGTACATGGAGAATGGGTAGGACACGCAGGTATGTTGAGATGTTCCTCAGCTGAAAGGTGTTCCTCCTTAACATGACGAGGTGTGGAATGCATATAATATGTTGGTGTTAAACTGTCCTGGTGGGGAAAATGTTCCAGAGCTGAGAGGCTTTGAGGAGGTTTTGAGTGGGTACAATATGTGGATGTAGAAATTCTTGGATGGGGGAGATGTTCTACAGCTAAAGGGACTTCCTTCTTAACATCAGTGGTTGTAGAAGGCACATTATGAGTAGCCGTTAAGATGTGTGGACGACGTTCTACAGCTGAGGGGACTTCCTCGTTAACATCAGTGGTTGTAGAAGGCACATGATGAGTAGCCGTTAAGATGTGTGGACGATGTTCTACATCTGAGGGGACTTCCTCTTTAACATCAGTGGTTGTAAAAGGCACATGATGAGTAGCTGTTAAGATGTGTGGACGATGTTCTACAGCTGAGGGGACTTCCTCGTTAACATCAGTGGTTGTGGAAGGCACATGATGAGTAGCCATCAAGATGTGTGGACGATGTTCTACAGCTGAGGGGACTTCCTCTTTAACATCAGTGGTTGTAGAAGGCACATGATGAGTAGCCGTTAAGATGTGTCGACGATGTTCTACAGCTGAGGGGACTTCCTCTTTAACATCAGTGGTTGTAGAAGGCACATGATGAGTAGCCGTTAAGATGTGTGGACGATGTTCTACAGCTGAAGGGACTTCCTCTTTAACATCAGTGGTTGTGGAAGGCACATGATGAGTAGCCATCAAGATGTGTGGACGATGTTCTACAGCTGAGGGGACTTCCTCTTTAACATCAGTGGTTGTAGAAGGCACATGATGAGTAGCCGTTAAGATGTGTGGACAATGTTCTACAGCTGAGGGGACTTCCTCTTTAACATCAGTGGTTGTAGAAGGCACATGATGAGTAGCCGTTAAGATGTGTGGACGATGTTCTACAGCTGAAGGGACTTCCTCCTCAACATCATTGGTTGTAGCTGGCACATGATGAGTAGCCATTAAGATGTGTGGAAGATCTTCTACAGCTGAGGGGGGCCCTTCCTTAATTTCAGTAGGGGTAGATTGTGTTAGCGTGGAGATCTCAGGGTGTGGGAAGTGTTCTACTTCACGGGAAAGAGGCTCCTCGATAATCTGAATAGATATATATTGTATTTCTTCTGCCGGTGTGGAGATATCCGAGTGTGGAAAGGAAAGGAACCCTTCATGAGTGGGTGTAGATTGTGTAAGATCAGTGGATAAAGACATGTCGGGGTGCGGGACATGTTCCTCAGCCAAGAAGGAATCCTCTTTAAGATCAGTAGATGCAGATTGTTTATAATGGGTGGCTGTGGAGGTGTGCTGAAGATGTTCCATTTCACTGGACAAGAGCTGCTCCTCCATAATCTCAATGGATATGTATTGTATGTGGTCTGCTGGTGAAGCGATGTTGGAGTGTGAAGGAGGTTCTTCAGCTGGGAGTGACCCCTCCTTAATAGGAGAAGTTGGTGACAGCCTATGATGGACCAGTGTGAAAATATCAGAGCTGGGGTTATGTTCTTCAGTTGTGAGGGCTTGCTTCTTGGATGAAGAAGGTGTAGGATACGTGGGGGTGAGGATATCAGGGATGGGGAGGTGTTCCTCACACAAGAGGTGCTCCTCTATGATAGGAATTGACATGTCTTGTACGATGTCTGTCAGGGTAGATATGTCAGAGTATGGAACATGTTCTTCCTCCTCGCACGATGTCTCCATGTTCTGCTCCTCTGATGGGGAGCATTTGGCAGGGAAGGGATTGATATGAATGTTGTTATCTTCATTCGGTAATAGAGAACTAAGGGTGTCGGAGCCTCCAGATGATGAATCTGAAAGAAAAAATGTTGAGATGATGGAAACACGGAAACAGATATGAACATAAAACACAAAGATAAAATTCTGAGTGGGGGACCTTCATTGTTGTCTACAGTGATTGTGCTTATTGATTGGTCCTATGCTGAGATAGAGCAATGGAGTAGGAGGTCCCTAAAGCTGTGTGTTTAGCTGTGAAAAGTTTTATTGCACGGGAAGGAGAGATCAAAGAATAAGAAAATGCCTTTTATTGAGACAAATTTCTCATTGGTTCCCTGGGGCCTTTGCTATTAAACAAGCGTCATTCAACTAACTGAGAACTGTGATGCCTTATCCTCTAACTCAACAATGTGAGGAGCGGCTGGTTCTCCACCATGACGTCCTTGTAGAGATCCTTGTGTCCTTCTATATACTCCCACTCCTCCATGGAGAAATAGACAGTGACATCCTGACACCTTATAGCAGCCCTCAAAATTTCCACTCGCCTGCTCACATTTTGTGAGTGGATTTTGAGGGCTGGCAAGGAAGAGCTGCCTGGGAGGGGGGGGTGAGCATTGCCGACATGTGGGGATGTATGGGAGTCCTTCTCCCAGCACTCGCGGAGGGCAAGAGAGGAGAGCAGGCAACCAGATCATCAGTGCGCAGGGAACATCACAGCTTTCATTTCAATTGCCATGTGTTCCCTGCACTCGCTGTCACACACAGCCCCGCCCCCTGGTCCCGGGACTTTGATAGACAGTTCACCCTTCCAATCACGAGTGACGTGTATCAAAGTTCCCCGGCCAGGGGGTGGGGCTGTATGTGACAGCAAACGGCGGGAACACACGGCAATTGAAATTAAAGCGGTGATGTTCTCGGGACTCTCATCCATCGGGTAATCCACTTCCTCTCCTCTGTTCCCCTGCATGAAGGACACAGATAGGCAGCGCGAAGTACACAGGCAGCATGATGGGCACAGATGGGGAGCCTGCATTGGTGGGACACAGGCAGGCTGCATTGGTGGGACAAGGGCAGGCTGCATTGGTGGGACACGGGCAGGCTGCATTGGTGGGACACGGGCAGGCTGCATTGGTGGGACACGGGCAGGCTGCATTGGTGGGACACGGGCAGGCTGCATTGGTGGACACAGGTAGGCTGCACTAATGGGCACAGGTAAAGTTGTTGTTAATATTTATTTTTAGAACTTAATTCTGCATAAAACATTTAAGTGTCATTTTATGAGATAATTTATAAGGGCGTGTTTAGGGGGCATGGTCGGGGTTGGGTGGGGCAACTGGTGGCAAGTAACCCTTGAAGCTTGGCTAGTAGCTCAGGACTTGAAATTTTGAGCCCTGCCTTATACAAACCTGACACACAAAAGCCTTATACAACTGAGAACTGTAATCTCATATCTTCTTACCCGGTGATGTGAGGGCCGGCTGGCTCGCCAGTATGACATCCTTGTAGAGATCCTTGTGTCTTTCTATATACTCCCACTCCTCCATGGAGAAATAGACAGTGACATCCTGACACCTTATAGGAACCTGACACACACAATGATACAGTCACCATCCAGACACATCCCTTGTCTGTTACTGGATAATCTCCCAGAATTCCCGGCACCTCTCACCTCTCCTGTCAGTAGCTCAGTGATCTTGTTGGTGACTTCTAGAATCTTTTTTTCATTGTTCCTCTCAAGTGTTGGGGAGGGAGGTGGAGGATCCATGGCGGGACTTCTACTCCATTCTCCAGACGGATACATCCCTTGTAGGAGACCCTCAATAGACACCATCTTCACCACCGCACATTTCTACACAGGAGGAAATACAGAAGATAAGAGCGATGTCATGTGACCTCCCAGAATCTTCCTCACCTCTCCGGTCAGGTCTGTGTTTTATATATAGAGATAAGAGTGATGTCATGTGACCTCCCAGAATCCTCCTCACCTCTCCGGTCAGCTCTGTGTTTTATTAATAGAGATAAGAGTGATGTCATGTGACCTCCCAGAATCCTCCTCACCTCTCCGGTCAGGTCTGTGTTTTATTAATAGAGATAAGAGTGATGTCATGTGACCTCCCAGAATCCCCCTCACCTCTCTGGTCAGGTCTGTGTTTTATTATTAGAGATAAGAGTGATGTCATGTGACCTCCCAGAATCCTCCTCACCTCTCCGGTTAGGTCTGTGTTTTATTAATAGAGATAAGAGTGATGTCATGTGACCTCCCAGAATCCTCCTCACCTCTCCGGACAGGTCTGTGTTTTATTAATAGAGATAAGAGTGATGTCATGTGACCTCCCAGAATCCTCCTCACCTCTCCGGCCAGGTCTGTGTTTTATTAATAGAGATAAGAGTGATGTCATGTGACCTCCCAGAATCCTCCTCACCTCTCCGGTCAGCAGGTAGATGATCTCCAGGGTGAGGTCCAATATCCTCTCAGTCAGGTGACTCTGATCCATCTCCATCATTAGGGGATCCGGTGTCTGATGTAGGTAGGACTTTGGCGGCATCACATTTCGAGGGATATTCCTTTATCCAGGATACAGAAGACCAATATTAGGAACAACCCCTAACGGGAAACACAAAAAAACATTACACACCCAATGAGGATCCATAAGCTTCAAAGATCATGCTAGCTTGTATCCAGCCCTTCAGGACTATTCTTCCAAATTATATGAGGCACTATTCCACCCACTGACACAAACAATGGGGCGCTATTTCTTCCACTGATGCCAATAATGGGGCACTATATCTCCTCCTACTGACCACCAACCATATTTACCCTCACTGATGCTGGGTCTGGGACATTTTCTACCCCCAATGGCCATAATCTGGCCCCCTAAAGGGGCATAAAACTGCCCCTTTGTTGGAAAAAGTTTGGAGACCCCTGCTCTATAGTAATCATATAACAGAATAATATATGTAAATATGGAGTCATACATAATACAGTTAGCCCCACACCTTCAATAACAGCCAGCCCAAAAAAGAAAGCTATCTTTGTAAAACCGGAAATAGCTTGCCACCTTCCATATTTGTCCTCCCATTACACTTCCTGCCTCTGCGTTCCAAACCACTTCCGGGTTATGCGCTTCACCTGCTTCTATGAGCTGTGTCTATGATATACAATGGGGGCGAGCGCCACCTGCTGTCCATTTATTATAATTGCATGCTACAACCACCATCCGCGCAGTTATCCTTCTGAATGCATCAAACACACCGGAGCCGCGGATACCCCCGTGGCTTGGGACTCGGGAGGTTCAATAGGAGCAAGAGAGAACTAGACGATCGCGGATAAAGAAGCCGGAAGTGTCCTGGAACGCACCAAGAGGAAGTCTGGTGGAACGCAGAAAGGAAGAGCATCTTATTCAGGCAGAAGCAGTGGAATGCCGAGCAGGGTCAGTTTTTGTGCTGTTAGAAGGGAGAGGGACAGAAGGTAATTAGACACATTTGTCACCTCTTCTTACATTGTCTGTTATTTATTATTAGGTGGCATTTTATTATTATTTTAGCAACTTAGAAACCTGATTTTAGTGTAGTGTAAATCTCTCTATATCTATGTATATTTGTATAACAGATGTAATAATAACATTAGAGTGTAAGCTCCTTTGCTACAGAGACTGATGTGATTGGCTCAGTGTTCTCTGTACAGCATCATGGTATATGTCATATATATATAGTGTGTGACTGTGGGGGGTTGTTAGGGTGTAAGCTCCTGTTGTTTTAGAGACTGGCTTAGTGTTCTCTGTACAGCACCATGGTATATGTCAGAGCTATATTATGAAACCAAGAAACGGTGCTCATAGGTGGGTAAGGAGTGGAACGAAGGAATGGTGTTCAGAGGTGGGTAGGGGGTGGAACCAAGGAATAGTGCTGGGAGGTGGGTAAGGGGTGGAACCAAGGAATAGTGCTCGGAGGTGGGTAAGGAGTGAAATGGTGTTCAGAGGTGGGTAGGGGGTGAAACCAATAAATGGTGCTTGGAGGTGGGTAGGGGGTGGAACTAAGGAATGGTGCTCGGAGGTGGGTAGGGGGTGGAACCAAGGAATGGTGCTCGGAGGTGGGTAGGGGCGGAGAAAAGGAATGGTGCTCGGAGGTGGGGAGGGGGTGAAACCAATGAATGGTTCTTAGAGGTGGGTAGGGGGTGGAACCAAGGAATGGTGCTCGTAGGTGGGTAGGGGCGGAGAAAAGGAATGGTGCTTGGAGGTGGGGAGGGCTGGAACCAAAGAATGGTGCTCGGAGGTGGAACTAAAAAATGGTGCTCAGAGGTGGGTAGGGGTGGAACCAAGGAATTGTGCTCGGAGATGGGTAGGGAGTGGAGCCTAGGAACGGTGCTCGGAGATGGGTAGGGAGTGGAACCAAGGAATGGTGCTCGGCGGTGGGTAAGGGCGGAGAAAAGTAATGGTGCTCGGAGGTGGGGAGGGCTGAAACCAAAAACTGGTCCTCAGAGGTGGAACCAAGTAAAGGTGCTCAGAGGTGGGTAAGGGGTGGAACCAATGAATGGTGCTCGGAGGTGGGTAGGGGCGGAGAAAAGGAATGGTGCTCGGAGGTGGGGAGGGCTGGAACCAAAGACTGGTCCTCAGAGGTGGGATGAAGGAAAAAATCCTGGATCGCCGCACTCCTCGGAAAACGATGTCTTTATTTAAGCATAAGCAAACAAAATTTCAATAGAAAAAAACAGCCAAAATGCATGCAGTCAAAAACAGTGAGTGGACAAGGAGAAAAGGGCTGACATGTTTCACATCACGTGATCACATGATGTGAATCATGTCAGCTCTTTTCTCCTTGTCCACTCACCGTTTTTGACTGCATGCATTTTGGCTGTTTTTTTCTATTGAAATTTTGTTTGCTTATGCTTAAATAAAGACATCGTTTTCCGAGGAGTGCGGCGATCCAGGATTTTTTCCTTCATCCCATGCTAATTGTGCACAGCCAGCACCCTCTTGGTTTGATTGGGACGGAAGCAAGGGGGATCATTTGTTTTATGGAGTGGTACACTTCTCTGGTCCTCAGAGGTGGAAGCAAGTAATGATGCTCAGAGGTGGGTAAGTGGTGGAACCAATGAATGGTGCTTAGAGGTGGGTAGGGGGTGGAACCAAGGAATAGTGCTGGGAGGTGGGTAAGGGGTGGAACCAAGGAACTGTACTCAGAGATGGGTAGAGAGTGGAACCATGGAATGGTGCTTGGAGGTGGGTAGGGGGTGGACACAAGAGATGACAGAAGGAGGGAGTTCCTGCACCTATTCTCTGAGAAAAAAAAGCCCTGTGTATATATATATATATATATATAAGTGTGTGACCGTGGGAGGGGACATTAGAGTGTAAGCTCCTATGGTTGAGAGACTGGCTCAGTGTTCTCTGTACAGCACTGCCGTATACGTCAGAGCTATATTATTATTATACAGGATTTATATAGCGCTAACAGTTATATAAATGTATAATGATAATAGTGTGACTGTGGAGGGACATTAGAGTGCAAGCTCCTCTGGTTCAATTTTTTTTTAAAGCCCATGGTGTGTGAACACACTCCAAAAACTCCACCTGGTGCAAAAACAAAAGTGCACAGGGTTTACATGTGGTCCTCCTCCTAGGAGAAGGGACATTTACCCTGATCCCCCGGGGCGTTAGGCTCCAGATGGGGACTGGAGTACTTCACAATTTTATATATTTTTTTGAAAAGCCCATGGCGTGTGAAACACACCCAAAAACGCCACCGGTGCCAAAAAAAAATAAAAAATTGCACACACATAAAGAGTGAACACTTGCTCCTGATGAATGGATAGAAGTCCACGAAACGTGTCAAGCTCATTTTTGATGCATCCATTCCACATGAATGATTTTAGGTAAAATGTCAATGCCTACTCCATCTGGGGGATCTTTGTGTACAATATTCATTCTCTGTGCTCCGGCCACTGAGGCCACCTATTGATTCCGCACGCCCGCTCTGCTCGCTGAAGCCGCCTACTGATGCCGCCCGCCCTCTCCGCCCACTGAGTCCGCTCGCCGCCAACCAAGTATCAGGTCAGGCATTGGGAGCATTTGTGCGAGTACAAGTATGCACACAAATGCTTGGTATCGGTCCCAATACCGATACTAGTATCGGTATCGGGACAACCCTTGTTATATGTATATTGATGTTTTCATATGCTCATATGCTATCATGCATGTTGTATGGGTTGATTTATACTAGGGTTGTCCAGATACCGATACTAGTATCGGTATCGGGACCGATACCGAGTATTTGCGGGAGTACTTGTACTCGTGCAAATGCTCCCGATACCTAAATAGAATACTTTTTTTGTATTTATCAACATGTTCTGTGAAAATTCTTTGAGTTTTTTACTACTGCGTGACAAGAAAATAAAACATTTTTATTCATTTTTACTCTTTTATAATGTCTTGAATTAGAGTTCTTCATAATTCTAAAGAAAATATCCTTAGTCTGTATTGTGGTTTGAAAAATGTCACATGACATTTAAAAAAAGTATCGGTATTCGGTATCGGCAAGTACATGAAAAAAAGTATCGGTACTTGTACTCGGTCCTAAAAAAGTGGTATCGGGACAACCCTAATTTATACCAGTATTTGGTCTAAATAAATATACAAATATTCACCTCATCTAAAGTCCCACCCTAAAAAAAAATGACAAAGTGCCAAACACGACAAACAACATAAAAGTGGAGAAAATGGAAGTGGAGAATGTGCTAAGTGCCATATGAAGTCTGAAAGTGAAAGTGAAAGCTATTTAAAGCCGTCTCATCTACACGTATATTGTAATCTAATGTAGAGTCGTTGTTCTGTAGGACACAAAGAATGGAGGATGGCGAGAATCACAAGACCCAGAAGATATTACAGCTCACCCTGGAGATCATCTACCTGCTGACCGGAGAGGTGAGGAGGATTCTGGGAGGTCACATGACATCACTCTTATGTCTATTAGTAAAACACAGAGCTGACCGGAGAGGTGAGGGGGATTCTGGGAGGTCACATGACATGACTCTTATCACTATTAATAAAACACAGAGCTGACCGGAGAGGTGAGGAGGATTCTGGGAGGTCACGTGACATCACTCTTATGTCTATTAGTAAAACATAGACCTGACCGGAGAGGTGAGGAGGATTCTGGGAGGTCACATGACATCTCTCTTATCTCTATTAATAAAACACAGACCTGACTGGAGAGGTGAGGAGGATTCTGGGAGGTCACATGACATCACTCTTATCTCTATTAATAAAACACAGACCTGACCAGAGAGGTGAGGAGGATTCTGGGAGGTCACATGACATCACTCTTATCTCTATTAATAAAACACAGACCTGACCGGAGAGGTGGGGAGGATTCTAGGAAGTCACATGACATCACTCTTATCTCTATTAATAAAACACAGACCTGACCAGAGAGGTGAGGAGGATTCTGGGAGGTCACATGACATCACTCTTATCTCTATTAATAAAACACAGACCTGACCGGAGAGGTGAGGAGGATTCTGGGAGGTCACGTGACATCACTCTTATGTCTATTAGTAAAACATAGACCTGACCGGAGAGGTGAGGAGGATTCTGGGAGGTCACATGACATCTCTCTTATCTCTATTAATAAAACACAGACCTGACTGGAGAGGTGAGGAGGATTCTGGGAGGTCACATGACATCACTCTTATCTCTATTAATAAAACACAGACCTGACCAGAGAGGTGAGGAGGATTCTGGGAGGTCACATGACATCACTCTTATCTCTATTAATAAAACACAGACCTGACCGGAGAGGTGAGGAGGGTTCTGGGAGGTCACATGACATCACTCTAATCTCTATTAATAAAACACAGACCTGACCAGAGAGGTGAGGAGGATTCTGGGAGGTCACGTGACATCACTCTTATGTCTATTAGTAAAACATAGACCTGACCGGAGAGGTGAGGAGGATTCTGGGAGGTCACATGACATCTCTCTTATCTCTATTAATAAAACACAGACCTGACTGGAGAGGTGAGGAGGATTCTGGGAGGTCACATGACATCACTCTTATCTCTATTAATAAAACACAGACCTGACCGGAGAGGTGAGGAGGATTCTGGGAGGTCACATGACATCACTATTATCTCTATTAATAAAACACAGACCTGACCGGAGAGATGAGGAGGATTCTAGGAAGTCACATGACATCACTCTTATCTCTATTAATAAAACACAGACCTGACCAGAGAGGTGAGGAGGATTCTGGGAGGTCACGTGACATCACTCTTATGTCTATTAGTAAAACATAGACCTGACCGGAGAGGTGAGGAGGATTCTGGGAGGTCACATGACATCACTCTTATCTCTATTACTAATACACTGACCTGACCGGAGAGGTGAGGAGGATTCTGGGAGGTCACATGACATCTCTCTTATCTCTATTAATAAAACACAGACCTGACTGGAGAGGTGAGGAGGATTCTGGGAGGTCACATGACATCACTCTTATCTCTATTAATAAAACACAGACCTGACCAGAGAGGTGAGGAGGATTCTGGGAGGTCACATGACATCACTCTTATCTCTATTAATAAAACACAGACCTGACCGGAGAGGTGAGGAGGATTCTGGGAGGTCACATGACATCACTCTTATCTCTAATAATAAAACACAGAGCTGACCGGAGAGGTGAGGAGGATTCTGGGAGGTCACATGACATCACTCTTATCTCTATTACTAATACACTGACCTGACCGGAGAGGTGAGGAGGATTCTGGGAGGTCACATGACATCTCTCTTATCTCTATTAATAAAACACAGACCTGACTGGAGAGGTGAGGAGGATTCTGGGAGGTCACATGACATCACTCTTATCTCTATTAATAAAACACAGACCTGACCAGAGAGGTGAGGAGGATTCTGGGAGGTCACATGACATCACTCTTATCTCTATTAATAAAACACAGACCTGACCGGAGAGGTGAGGAGGATTCTAGGAAGTCACATGACATCCCTCTAATCTCTATTAATAAAACACAGACCTGACCAGAGAGGTGAGGAGGATTCTGGGAGGTCACGTGACATCACTCTTATGTCTATTAGTAAAACATAGACCTGACCGGAGAGGTGAGGAGGATTCTGGGAGGTCACATGATGTGACACGAGGACAAATCTTCCCAACAGGGCACAGACAGCAATAAAAATATGAGAAGTGTTCTAACCCCTCTACACTCCATTCAAAACCTTACACCTTGACACATGTCTTGTTTCTGTAGGATTATATCATCATCAAGAAGACACTGGAGACAAATATGGCGCCCAACTGCCTCGCCCTTGTCCCAGGACGATGGAACAGAACCCAAGGTCTCATTATGGAGCCTCCACTTCACTGTCTTGCATTGGAAAGAGACAATGACAAGAAGATTCTAGAAGCCACTCAGAAGATCACTGAGCTGCTGACAGGAGAGGTGAGCGGTGCCGGGAATTCTGGGACATTATCCAGTAACAGACAAGGGATGTGTCTGGATGGTGACTGTATCATTGTGTGTGTCAGGTTCCTATGAAGGGGGCACTGTCTTTTTTGTATTGTAGGCACAGAGCCATGGAGAAGAACATGGGGACCGTAAGAAGGATTTTGTAATGGAGAGCTGGAAGGCCCCCAAGTCTCCAGGTAAGAGTCGTTTAAACCCCCCCGTTAAAGGAACCCAGCAATGTCAAGAAATTTTAAATTCCCAGATGTCTTTACCAGTGATTCCCTATGTTGAACAGGGATGGCGAAGAGTTGCAGACCATATTCAATGGAAACTTTCCAAGGTTGGAGACCATATTGGGCAGAACTTTTCCAGGATTGGAGACCATATAGGGTAGAACTTTTGCGGGGTTGGAGACCATATTGGGTAGAAATTTTCTGGGGTTGGAGACCATAATGGGCAGTAGAACTGTTCCGGGTTGGAGACCATATTGGGTAGAACTTTTTTGGCATTGGAGACCATATTGGGTAGAACTTCTTCTGGGTTGGAGACCATATTGGGTAGAAACTTTCCCGGGTTGGATACCATATTGGTTAGAACTTTTTCTGGGTTGGAGACCATATTGGGTAGAACTTTTGCGGGGTTGGAGACCATATTGGGTAGAAATTTTCCAGGGTTGTATACCATAATGGGCAGTAGAACTTTTCCCGGGGTTGGAGACCATATTGGTTAGAACTTTTCTGGCATTGGAAACCATATTGGGTTTAACTTCTTCTGGGTTGGAGACCATATTGGCTAGAAATTTTCTGGGGATAGAGACCCTATTGGGTAGAACTTTTTCTGGGTTGGAGACCATATTGGGTAGAAATTTTCCGGGGTTGGAGACCATATTTATTAGTAGAACTTTTCTGGGGGTTGAATACCATTTTGGGTAGAACTTTTCTGGGGTTGGAGACTATATTGGATAGAACTTTTCCGGGGTTGGAGACTATATTGGGTAGAACTTTCCGGGGTTGGAGACTATATTGGGTAGAACTTTTCGGGGTTGAGGACCATATTGGGTAGAACTTTTCCAGGGTTCTCTTTAGGCCGGGGTCACACTGGTGCGACAAACGCTCCAACATTAGGAGCTCATGTCGCATGACGTGTGAAAATCAATGTTTCCCTATGAGAGCCGTCCTAACTGGTCCGACACAAGTCGGTCCAAATTTGAAATTTCTCCCTGTACTACTTTGGTCCGACTTTGATCCTACTTCAGCCTATTGAATATCATTGAATTTGAATCAAAGTCGGAACACCGTTTTGCACGCTCCGACTTTGGCATGCGACCTGTGTTTTGCTGATCTTGAGGGGGAACTGCACGCCAAATTTTAACGAAAAAAAAAGGCATAGGTTCCCCCTCCAAGAGCATACCAGGCCATTGGGTCTGGTATGGATTTTAAGGGGAACTCCCTACGCTGAAAAATCCATACCAGAACCTTATCCGAGCACGCAGCCCGGCCGGTCAGGAAAGAGGTGGGGACGACCGAGCGCACCCCGAACCGTACCATGCCGCATGCCCTCAACATTAAGGGGTGCGTGCTTTGGGGCAGGGTGCGCACTGCGCCCCCCCACCACAAAGCACCTTGTCCCCATGTTGATGGGGACAAGGGCCTCTTCCCGACAACCCTGACCGTTGGTTGTCAGGGTCGGCGTTGGGGGTTCCCTTAAAATCCATACCAGACCCAAGGTCCTGGTATGCTCTTGGAGGGGAAAGCCATGCTATTTTTTTGGTTAAAATTTGCCGTGAAGTTCCCCCTCAAGATTCATACCAAACACAGTGCCTGGTCAGGCGGGGATCCAAGTCGGATCCCTTTTCATTGAAGTCAGACGCTTCTCTGACTTCAAGTCGCAGGGCAAAATCGGATCCAAAGTAGTACTAGTGTTGTGCCACACCAGTGTGAACCCGGCCTTAACAAACAAACACATTTTCACAATTTTACATAGCAATGTCCCCAAATTCCAGTGAACTCCAGATAAACGTTCATATCAATCCCCATGTGTCCATCTTCTCACCACCCTCTCTTTCTGTCCACCAGATTCCCTAGGAAGAGTCGCCCATCCCAATGCACCATCATTAGACCTTCTCAAAGACCTCAGAACGATCCACCCCACCGTTGCCAAGTCCTGCTCAACGGAGGAACTTGATACGGCTCACTCTCCAGAGAAGAACGCACCATGTAGACCCGTTGACTTCTCCAAAGCAGTGGATCGTGTTCAAACTACATCGCCTAATGTTAAAGGGAAAATGGCCGTACCAGTAGAAGACACGGACTGTGGGCGTCAGACGTCTCTTGGTGTTAAGGAGTCAGCCTTGTGTAACAAGGAAGGACTAGCTCTACCCACTCACCGCTCAACATCTGGTCATATTAAGGAGGAGGCCTCTTCATCTGATGAAGAGGACCTCTCAAACGGGGAAGCCATATCTGTTATTGTTAAGGAGGAACCAGATTCAGGTGATGAAGAGCACCTACCAACCAAAGAGCAGTCCAAAACATGGACAGGAAAAAGTGGCTTGCCTGACCACAGTAAGTGCTACATATGTAACCAGGACCTCTCTCCGCAAGAAATGGTCTATATTGCAGGAGAACTCTACCCGTACACCACATGTGGGACATGCTTCACGGACAACACCCAGGTTATGATGCAGCGGACTACGCACGTGGTTGACAAGTGCTATTCTTGCTCCGAGTGCGGGAAATCCTTCGCAAACAACTCACACCTGGTCCGACA
Organism: Rana kukunoris; assembly: GCA_029574335.1. Classification (NCBI taxonomy): domain Eukaryota; kingdom Metazoa; phylum Chordata; class Amphibia; order Anura; family Ranidae; genus Rana; species Rana kukunoris. Next base: position 176,599,014 of record CM056056.1, on the reverse strand, counting down.
CCAACGAGTCCACTCTGGTGACAAGCCGTATTCCTGCCCCGACTGCGGAAGGAGCTTCACCAACAGCTCCCACCTTGTACGCCACCAGCGGGTCCACACCGGGGACAAGCCTTACTCCTGCCTGCAGTGCGGGCGCTGCTTCTCCAACAACTCCCACCTCGTCATCCACCAGCGGGTCCACACGGGCGACAAGCCCTACTCCTGCGACGAGTGTGGCAAAAGCTTCGGCACCAAACAGAACATGGACCGCCACAAGAGGATCCACACGGGGGAGAAGCCCTTCGCCTGTGCCATTTGCAAAAGGAGCTTCGCCCATAAGTCAGCCATGATCAAACACGAGCGGATCCACACGGGGGAGCGGCCGTACACCTGCGGCGAGTGCGGGAAGGGCTTCGTGGCCAAGTCCGAGTTGGTGAAACACGAGAGGACCCACACGGGGGAGAAGCCGTACGAGTGCACCGAGTGCGGGAAACGTTTCAGCCGCAACTACGAGCTCGGCCTTCACAAGAAGATTCACACGGGGGAGAAGCCTCACTGTTGTCCTCAGTGCGGAAAATGGTTCCTGAGGAAGTACGAGTTCATCCTTCATGAGAGGACCCACACAGGGGAGACGCCATATTGCTGCTCCATATGCGGGAAAGGATTCAGCCACCGGACTAATTTCAGCCGCCACCTGAGCACTCACACGTCTTATAACCCTTAACACAAACTCTACATACTTAATGCCAACTTTGGCTGCAGTGCAACCTGGTGGTGAAAACCGGAACTGCGACGTGACTATATCAATACGAGCAATGATGTATGCGGACAGTTCCTTGTTCTATCTGTAGAGGACAGCAGAAGTTTCTAATATTGGTAACAAGGAGTGGACACTAGACTCACTTTCCTTAAATCCTTCCCTAAATAAATTTTAAAGTTACAACGTTTTCGGGGTTTGGAAAAGTAGAGTAGGGTTAGAACCCTGTCAGGTTTTTTTTGTTGGCTCGTCTTGATCCTATTGCAGAAATTATGCTTTCACTTCTTGTGCTGGAGACACAACAGGAAGTAAAAGGATATGTCGCCAAAGGAAGGAGAAATACCAACAGGTGTCCCCCAATGGGAGATTTCCCGTTCACTTCCTGTTCTGATGACGGCTACAACGTTTTGGATTTTCATCACTTTTTGTTATGTCGACACCACAGGAAGTGAAAGCAAAAGCCACCATTTTTTGTGCCTTTTATTTATATCCATGACTCTACAGCAAAGATTGAAGTCAGGTAATAAAGGAGGCACCCACACTGACTGGACCATGGTGGATGGTTTCCTGGAGACGTCACTTCATATGGTTTGTGAATTGCTGTATGTCTGAACCCTGGCTTTGCTGGCTGACAGGTTCTCCTGCTTGGGCTGCTCCTGTGATCCAGACCCTGGTGGCCTATGCAAAACCTTTAGTGGAATCATTTTACTTTCACAATAAGAATGTGATCAGCCTATTGACAAGAAGTAAGGATCAATATTTTCTAGGCCTTGTATGTAGTGATCGTTTACAATTATATTATTGCTAACTCTACATGCTACACATTCTGTTTGGGGGGCACTGAGCCTATCATGGGTATCCAACTGGTAAAAAATGTCTGTCTCTCTGTGCTGAGTTCCTGGGTCTGTATACCTGATATACCCATTATGAGGGGTTCCCACCATCCCTGTGCTGAGTTCCCGGGTCTGTACACCTGCTGTGCCCATTATGAGGGGTTCCTACCATCTCTGCTGAGTTCCCGTATCGGTAAACCTACTGGGCACGTTATGAGGGGTTCCCACCATCCCTGTAAGTTCCTGGGTCTGTTCACCTGCTGTGCCCATTATGAGGGGTTGCCACCACCCATGTGCTGAGTTGTCAGGTCTGCACACCTGCTGTGCTCATTATGAGGGCTTCCCATCATCACTGTGCTGAGTTTCCAGGGCCGTACCCATTATGAGGGGTTCCAACCATCTCTGTGCCGAGTTACTGGGTCAGTAGACCTGCTGTGCCCATTATGAGGGGTTCTCACCATCCCTGTGCTGAGTTCCCGGGCTGTACCCATTATGAGGGGTTCCCACCACCCAGTTCCCAGGTATGCACATATGGAGGAGCAGTGACCTTGGGTAAGGGTTTAGCACTCTTGGGTTGTGGAGGGCAGAAGAACTTTGAATGATCCACGGCTTACTTGCTTCTGTCAGAAGGTACATTGTAGTCATCACGGGGGACCTGGTAAAGCCTGCTGCCGCCACAGGTTGGGGCCCATTTGGCAGCTGGTGCTGTTTGTTTCTATGTCTCAATGTTCAGACAGCAATTGGATGCCCCTTTCTCATGAACAACTTCTATCATGTGGGTTGGCCAGGAACCAAAAAAAATAAAAAAATTAACGAGCAGCCACCTACCCACCTTTCTAGTTCCTCAGGACAACACAACTAAAATCTGTAAGGACCGCCCTATCAGAACTGCCATGAAAACACAGCTTTATGGCAAAATTAGGTGGAAGGACCGACTGAGCTTGACATCTAGAAAGAACAGTATAAGGAACCTGTCTGGCAGTGGGCTCCATTATCTATACAATGTATTGTCTTTATAATGACACCATTTATCCCATACCTCTCTCTGCTTTGTAATGCCTTACCTGGGGGGGGGGGGGGGGGGGGGGTTGTCAAACCTTAACCCCCTTGCTTTGACTGCAGCAGACGTCTTAAAATGTCATGTTCTTCCTAGATTCTCCCAGAGGACTCTTGGCTCTTGCTTAGTCAACCAGAGCAGAATTGAGAGGACAGAGCTGCAAATTCCCAGAATTCATTGCCTTCAGGCTATTGATTGACAAAATGTATTTTTTGATTGGTTTACATAAGGAGCATAGAGAAGTGAGTGGGGACATGCAGCTGTACAAGGGTATTAAGATGCACCACACTGCCAATTCACAATGATACCTTCTGACACGTCCTCCTTTGCGCTTCAAGGTATCTACATGCCAATACAATAAATGAAACATTTTCATTGCATACGGTTTTAGACCTAGTGACCGGGTCTCTGTGCTTCACTAAGTATTGCAGGCCAACCATAGCTGGTGGAAGGGGCCGGCCGGGTGCTCTACATAACTTCTCTGGACTTCAACAAAATGGCAGCCTCCAGCACGTCAAAACCAGAGCAATGCTTGAGAGTACTCCTCTCAAGATCCCTCAGCCCCGATACAGGTAAGGGGCTGGTTGTTTGGGAGGAGTTATGCAACTATCAATGTACATTCATGGGAGGGGGTGTCAAGTCTGAACAGGGGAGGGGGCTGTTCCTAGGCAGGCTGCAAATGCATGGAGACCACCCTAGGTAATGCCCACCTGTGATGCTCCAGGATTGAAAAGAACTGAAAGGGGTGGGACAGGGACAGTCAAGAACTAGATGCCAGACGTCTTCAAGCCAGGTTGGCCTTCTTTCATCTCCTAAGGCAGTGGTCATCAACCTTGTCCTCAGGGCCCACTAACAGGCCATGTTTTATGTATTACCTTGGGGAGATGCAGACTAGAATACTCCAATTACTGAGCAGCAAATGATATCACCTGTGATTTATTTCAGTTATCTTAGCAAACCTATCCTGTTAGTGGGCCCCGGGTACAGGATTGATTACCACTGTTCTAATGCACATTAAATGTACAAATGGAGCCAACGCGTTTCAGAGGAAAGCACCTACATCAGGGCTGAGGTGGCGGGTTTGAACTCAAAAAAGGGGAACCCTGTGCTTATCGTTACAAGACACAGCAGGACATGCAAGTTTATACCAGGAGTAGGCAACCTTGGCAGCAGTAGTGAAACTACAAATCCCATCATGTCCTCTACCCCTGAAGTCATGCCCACGGCTGTCGGGAGTCTGACAATGCCTCATGGGACTTGTAGTTCCAGATCAGCTGCAGCGCTGAAGTTGCTTACCCCAGTCTTAAAGTCTTAGCCTGTTTAAAATAACCATAGCTGCACAGTTCTCTGGCACTGCATAAAGATCACCGATCCCCACGCAGGCCTTAGTCCCGCCTCCAGATTCCAAAAAATACATGTTTGGAGGGAAAAAAAAGTGTGTATAAGACAGCGCTGGACCAATATGAAGAGTGGCATCTCTGGGGGTGATCTGTGATATAGTGCTCTTTACCAGGAACCCATGGGTAGATAAGGGGGAAGGGAAAGGTAATCCTGATGGGGACTCGGCTTCTGCCTTTTTGGTAGCGATGTTAAATCGCTCCGCAAGGTAAGTGTAGGGGAGGTAGGAGGCACGCTTGATATGCAGGGGACGTCACACTTCAGGCTTTTATACAATGTATTCATTGAAGTCTGCAGTTCACAAGGTACGAATGGAGCCAACGCGTTTCAGGCAAAAGCACCCCCCCTTTATCAAAGCTGAGGTTGCGGATGAATTAACAACTGGCCTGGAACTGGAGGCTGCAGAAAATGAAACAGAGCCACCCTCACAAGTAGGGTTGTCCCGATACCACTTTTTTAGGACCGAGTACAAGTACCGATACTTTTTTTCAAGTAGTCGCCGATACCGAATACCGATACTTTTTTAAAATGTGTCCCCAAATGCAGCCATGTCCCCCCACATATGCAGCCATGTCCCTCCAGCCATGTCCCCCACATATACAGCCATGTCCCCCACATATGCAGCCATGTCACCCACATATGCAGCCATGTCCCTCCAGCCATATCCCCCACATATGCAGCCATGTCCCTCCAGCCATGTCCCCCACATATGCAGCCATGTCCCTCCAGCCATGTCCCCCATACCTAGCCGCCGCACGGGGGAACATCACAGCTTTAATTTGAATAGCGGTTTTCCCGGCAGGGTATAGACACTCCCCCTTGCTCGGGATTGGACAGCTCACGATCACCCATCCAATCCTGAGCAAGGGGGAGTGTCTACGCGGCGGGAACAATACAGCTATTCAAATGAAAGCTGTGATGTTCCCGCACGCTGTTTACCCATGCGGCGGCGGCGGCAGGATGACACGTATTCTATTTAGGCATCGGGGGTATTTGCGGGAGTATTTGTGGGGGACTTGGCTGCAAATACTCGGTATCAGTCCCGATACTGGTATCGGTATCGGGACAACCCTACTCACAAGCGCTCAGGAGCAGAGGCCCTAGAGGATAAAATTAGTGGGTTTTGCAATTCTTTATTTGCGCAGTGGTTTTTCAAATGCAGGTTTTTGGAAAAAAAATATATTTTTTAAATTTTAACCACTTCGGTACGTCGGTACTTTAAAGATGGATATCTCAGTAACGGCAGCAGCCACTGCCACAACCGAGGTATCCATCTTTAGTCTGAGCGGTCCTGTACACGATAACGGCGGTCTCCGCAGCGGATTCGCCGCGAGATCGCCGTTATCAGTGGCGGGAGAGGGGACCTCCCCTTCTGCCGCTCTCCCGCGCCCTCCGCCACTTACTGTTGCCGTCGGTAGCGGCGGAGGCGATCGGGTCTGTTCGCCGGCTGACTGGGAACGCGAGTGAGGGAAAAATGTCCTTCACCCGTCCCCATAGCTCTGCTGGGCGGAAGTGACGTCAAAACATCAGTCCCGCCCAGCGTCTTAAAGAAACATTTTTTTGTGTCATTTAAAAAAATGACAGTTTCCAAAAATCTTTTTTTTTTGCATTTTAGTCTAAATATGAGATGTGAGGTCTTTTTGACCCCAGATCTCATATTTAAGAGGACCTGTCATGCTTTTTTCTATTACAAGGGATGTTTACATTCCTTGTAATAGGAATAAAAGTGATCACATTTTTTTTTTCAGTGTAAAAAGTAATAAAATAAAAACAAATAAAACAAAAAAGTTTTTTTTAAAGCGCCCCGTCCCGACGAGCTCGCGGGCAGAAGCGAAGGCATACGCGAATAGCGCCTGCATATGAAAACGGTGTTCAAACCACACAAGTGAGGTATCGTCGCGATCGTTGGAGCGAGAGCAATAATTCTAGCCCTAGACCTCCCCTGTATCTCAAAAAATGCAACCTGTAGAATTTTTTTAAACGTCGCCAAACGAGATTTTTAAAGGTTAAAAGTTTGACGCCATGCCACGAGCGGGCGCAATTTTTAAGCGCGACATGTTGGATGTCATTTTACTCGGCGTAACATTATCTTTCACAATATATAAAAAAAATTGGGCCAAATTTATTGTTGTCTTATTTTTTAATTAAAAAAAGTGAATTTAAAAAAAAAAAAAGTGCGCTTGTAAGACCGCTGCGCAAATACGGTGTGACAAAAAGTATTGCAATGACTGCCATTTTGTTCTCTAGGGTGTTAGAAAAAAAAAATATATAAAACGTTTGGGGGTTTGAAGTAATTTTCTAGCAGAAAAAAATGTTTTAGTCTTGCAAACACCAATCTGAAAAACACCTAAGGTCCTTAAGTGGTTAATGCAGAAAAAAACACAATAGATGACCAATTTTTGTTGGTAACTTATAAATGATGACGTTGCGCCGAGTAAATAGACACCAAACATTGCATACACTCGAGCAGCGGCAACAAGGTAAATTTTACTATCACAGGAGGTCTGGTGCTAGAATTACTGCTCATGATCTGAGGTTTGCGGTGACACCTCATGTGTGGGACAATCTCTGTTTTTGGGGACGTGCACAGGGGGGGGGGGGGGGGGCACTTACATTCTTTTTTTTACACCGTCGCTTACATTTTTTATTGTTGTCACAAGCAATGTAAACATCTCTTGTGACAGCAATAGGCAGTGACGGGTACTCTTTATGGAGAGATCTGAGGTCAATAAGACACCAAATCCCTCTTCTGGACTCAAAGCGGAGATCCGCCTAAAAAAAAAGAAATATATATATATTATAAGCCAGTAGCTACAAATACGCAGCTGCTGACTTTAAATAAAATGAACACTCACCTGTCCAGGGTGCTCGCGATGTCGGCAGCTTGGCACTCGGCTGCCCCCAGCAACAATCCATGGTGAGAGAATCAAGAAATGAAGCATTGCGGCTTCACTTCCCGGTTCCCTATTGCGCACCACTCCCTAACTGGTCCGCACTATCTTCTGGGACCTGTGTGCTTCCCAGAAGACAGGGGCGCGATGCAGGAAGGGGCGTGACTGCCATGGGAGTCTATGCCTGGAAGTGGGTGCAAATACCTGTATCTGCACCTCCGGAAAGGTGCCAACTGTGACAATGGAGGGGGGAGGGTTCTCAAAAGCGGAGGTTTAAAGCAATCGATCACACCAGGATCGGTGTGGTCAAATCCTATTCATTTTTAAAAAATGGCGCCTGTGACAGAGGCTTTGCTGTTTACGTCCGGGTAACCCGGAAGTGATGTCGTCACTTCCTGGCTACTATATAATGGAGCCCAACACAGCCAATCCAGTCTTTGCTGGGCTCTGTGATCATCCAGCGGAAGCACCGGCTGGTCGATCGGGGACCTCCAGTGCGACGGAGGATCCTGATAAAGCCACAGAAGATGGTGGGGAGGGGGGGTGGCTTGGGCATCTCCTCCCGATGCTTGTAAAAGCAATCCAGCGGCTAGTAAGCTGTTAGGATTGCTTTTACAAGAGAGCCAACAGTTCTATACAACTATACCAGGTATAACGATCCCAGTATACCGACTTAAAGTCCAGTGACGTTGGCAAGTGGTTAATTCATCCACCACCTCAGCCCTGATGAAAGGGGGGTGCTTTCCCCCACAAAATGCGTTGGCTCCATTTGTACCCTGTAAACTGCAAACGTCAATAAATGCGTTGTATAAAAACCTGAGGTGTGACGCCCCTGCCTATCGAGTGTGCCTCCGACCTCATCTACAAAAAGTTGATTCCTCCCCTCTCCAATCCTTTATAGAAAAGGGTCTCATTAATGAGCTCATAAGCATAAAGGAGCATTGTCCTCTGTGCCCCAAGTTGGCGCCATTTTAGCCAATACATTAAAAACGTAAATTCCGTAAGTAATCAAATGATTCCACCCAACGTACTTCAACCCTCCAGTATGAGAATGAGCCTCAGTGAGTAAGAAATAACCATTATAAACTCCAACAGAAAACACTGACAGACTGCTATTGCTTGTCATCATTTATTTTCACTTATTGGCCTTTGCCGGCTTGGTGACCATCCTCCAATGTACAGCAGGAAGTAGTCACGCCTTCCTATTCAGCACCGTAGAGGAAAATTCTCAGTTCTACAATTATGTCCATGCTGCTTTTTTTGTTGACGGCTGTGGGGTGGCTCTTTGCTGCCCCCCGGAGCTTGATAAGAACGAGCATTCGCTTTGGGGCAATATATCATATGCATCTCCATCCAACGCATCGTATATATATCAAACTAAGGCTACCGCATGGTTTCTTATGTCCCCTTCCTTCATTTTAGAGAGTTAGAGAAATTCAAGTGTCCCCATTGCATGATTTCCTCGGCGACAACTTAAAATGTTGGATTTTCCCTCACTTTTAGTACTGGCGACAATGGTTATTAGGAAAATTATAATCTCCCGATTTGGGGGGGGGGGCAAAAAAAATAAATACTTTAAATGAGTTGTCACCACTCACTGCTCTATCCAAAAATATATTCAAAAAAAGTTTGGGCTGTGACTACAGCTGCCCGACTACAATGGTTCTGTTTAAATAAGTAGGTCTGGCCTTCGGTAGATATACTTCAGCCCCTTCAGGATTGATTCCACTGGTTGGATCTGTGCAAACTGGTATTGTTGAGGTCAGTAATATTTTTTGCTGAATGGATCTGTGCAAACTGGTTCTATGAAAGGTCAGGGTTAATTTCCACTGGTTGGATCTGTGCAAACAGTTTTTTCCCATGTCTGGAATTCATTTGGATCTGTGCAAACTGGTTCAATGGACCTCATGATTAATTTCTGGTGTTTGGATCTATGCAGGTTCCATGGATATCAGCAATTATTTCCAGTGGCTGGATCGATGCAAACTTGTTCTATGGACATCAAGAATCATTTCTGGTGTTTGGATCTATGCAGGTTCCATGAACGTCAGGAATAATTTATGGTGGTTGGACCTATGCCAACTGGTTCTGTTGACGTCAGGAATTCATTTCCATTGGTTGGATATATATGAAAACTGGGTTTTGATGAACTCAGGAATTCATTTTCGCAGGTTGGATCCTGGTTCTATTGACATTGGGAATTAATTTCCATTGGTTGGATATACAAAGACTGGTTCTATTGACATTGGGAATAGACATATGCAGACTGGAATATTTTGTTTCGTTTGGAAAATAAATTTATTTAGTTACTCCCAAAAATCGTTTTGATTTATTTAGTTTTTCGTTGGGGAATAGCTTTCGTCCGAAAATCCAATAATACTTGGTTTCTGTCCAATGGGCAAAAGAATATTCGACGGAACGTCAAATCTTTTTGGTTGCGGGTGAATGATCAAAAGAATATTCGACGGAACGTCGAATCTTTACGTCTCATAAATCGAAATCTATTCTCTGTAATGTCGAATCTATTATTTCTATAGTGTCAAACCTTTTCCCTATAATGTTGAATCTTTTCTCTATGATGTCGAATCTTTTCCCTATAATGTCGAATCTCTCTATATCGAATTTTTACCGCAACAAAAATGAAAATAAAGCATTTTTTATGTCGGATCTTTCGGTTTTTGTTTCTTGCACTTTCGTTATCGTTTGTTAAAACGATAATGAAAAAAACTGATTTTCGGACGAAAATGCATTCTAACAAAAACAAATGCACATGTCTAATTGGGAATTCATTTCCATTGGTTGGATATACGAAGACTGGTTATTGACATTGGGAACTCTCTGATGTCGGGAAGTCATTTTTTCGCAGGTTGGATCCATGAAAACTGGTTCTATTGAAATTGATAATATCCAGTTTTCGTATATATCCAACCAATGGGTTTTGTTGAACTTAGGAATTCATTTTCGTAGGTTGGATCCATGAAAACTGGTTCGGTTGACGTCGGGAAGTCATTTTCACTGGATGGATCTACGAAAACTGGTTCTATTGACATTTGGAATTCACTTCCATTGGTTGGATATAAACGAAAACTGGGTTTTGTTGAACTTAGGAATTCATTTTCACGGGTTGGATCTACGAAAACTGGTTCGGTTGAAATCGGGAAGTAATTTTCGCCGGTTGGATCTATGAAAACTGGTTCTATTGACATTAATAATTTCCAGTTTTCGTATATCCAACCAATGGGTTTTGTTGAACTTAGGAATTAATTTTCGCTGGTTGGAGCTATGAAAACTGGTTCGGTTGATGTCGGGGATTCATTTGCACTGGTTGAATCTATGAAAACTGGTTCGGTTGATGTCGGGAAGTAATTTTCACTGGTTGGATCTATAATAACTGGTTTTGTTCAACTCGGGAAAATAATTTCCACTGGTTGGATCCATGAAAACTGGTTCTATGGACACCAGAAAACGTATTTGCCAATCACTTGAATAGGGAAAACATCCCCCCCCCCTCCCCCAGAGAATGAGTTATTGTTGAAATCCACCCATGTACACAATGGCACCTATTTTGCATAGAAAGGCCAGTCAATATTCTTCTGGAGTTAGGAGGGTCTTGGAAGTCAGGCTAGGAAGACTCAAGTCTTGGTTGAAATCTATTAGAACAGTCCAATCCCTAGCAGACCTCAAATGTATTAACTTTTCTATAGTCATCTATTTCCGACTATCTGAAATCCGTAGTTTGGGCCGCAGCGCAGATGAGGTCATTCAGCTTGTTGCTCCCTGATATGAATCTTCTCATGTTTGACCAGATGCGACCTAGTGAAGAACCATTTCCCGCAGTCTTTGCACGGATACCGCTTATCTCCGGTGTGATACCGCTGGTGCTTTGTGAGTTCTGGAACGCTACGGAAAAACTTGCCACAGTCAGAGCAGCCAAACGGTTTCTCTCCCGTGTGAATCCGAAGGTGCTTGACAAAATCGGGTTTTCGGATGAAAGGCTTGTCGCAATAGGAACAAGTGAAGGGCTTTTGGTCTGCGTGGATCTTCCGGTGGCGGTTACACTCCGAAATGCTGACAAAACTCTTCCCACATTCGGGGCAGGAATAGGGCTTCACCCCCGTGTGAGTTCTCTCATGCACAACGCGTTCAGAGAGACTGGCAAAGCCTTTGCCACACTGGAAGCAAACGTACGGTCTTTCCCCGCTGTGAATCCTCTTATGCGTCACCAGGCTGGAGCTGTGGCTGAAGCTCTTTCCGCACTCGGTACAAGTATACGGCCTCTCTCCAGAGTGGATCCTCTGGTGCGTCACCAGACTTGTTTTCAGCCCAAAGCATCTGCCACAATCGGGGCAGGCATGCGGTTTCAACCCAACATGCACTTTCTTGTGCTGCTTGAGCGACGACTCTGAGCTAAAGCATTTCTTGCACTCTGGGCAGGTGTGATCCTTGAACCCTGTGTGGACAACCTCGTGGGCCTTAAGTGTGGAATTCCTGGTGAAGCTTTTCCCACATTCAGAACACGAATACAGTGCAGTCTCCTCATGGACTTTTCGGTGCATATTAAGCGTCGATCGGACGGTAAAGCGTTTACCACAATCGGGGCAGGGGAAAGGTTTGTCGCCAGTGTGTGTCCTAAAGTGTGCATCTCGGACACTTTTAAATGTGAAGGCCTTCTCGCATTCAGAGCACGTATAGGGCTTCTCTCCCGTGTGAAGACGCTGGTGAACTTTCACTGTCGCGCGGGCAGTAAAACACTTCCCACACTCTGAGCAGGCATAGGGCTTCTCCCCTGTGTGAATTTGCTGATGGCTGACAAGCATCGAGTGGTCTATGAAACACTTTCCACACTCAGAGCAACAGAACGGTTTGTCTTGCAGTTGTTCCGGTGTCTGCTCTTCTTCACAAAGAATGTCTTCCTCGCTCGACTCCTCTTTCACAATGAAATAGATACACTGGGAGGGCTTATCAGATACAGAAACATCTTTGATATCGTCATCAGAGAGAGGTTCCTCTTTGATGGGCATGGAAGGGACAGACTTTGGATGATTTTCGTCATCACTTGGGAGCGCATCCTCTTTGATACGAGATCTGTGAGTAGGAGGAAGAGAGTCCAGGCGATGTTCATCACATGAGAGTGCATCCTCTTTGATATGAGGAGAGCGGAGAGCTGGAGGAACAGAGTGCAGATTTTGTTCTTCATCACTTGAGAGTGGCTCCTCCTTGATTTCGATAGTGAAATGTTCTTCATCCGAGAATAATTCTTCCTTAATTTGGACAGTTGTGAAATCCATGGTGTGATATTCTTGGTGGACCTGGTAAAAAAAAAAAAAAAAAAAAAGTTTAATAATTCGATTACTGGACCTTAAACTCCCATTTTCTCCATGGTGTTGTCCCCCCTCCCCCCCCCCCCCCCCCCCCATTACAGAACAAGGAAGTCATGAATGGCCTTCTTGTCTTCTGGTCATCCTCCATCATGACATCCTTGCGTCCTAAATACTCCCACTCCTCCATGGAGAAATAGACAGTGACATCCTGACACCTTATAGGAACCTGACACACACAATGATACAGTCACCATCCAGACACATCCCTTGTCTGTTACTGGATAATGTCCCAGAATTCCCGGCACCGCTCACCTCTCCTGTCAGCAGCTCAGTGGAACTTTCAGTCCTAGTTTACAATGTTAATGGTAAAACACATATGGGGCCAATTAAAATGTCAACTGGTTAGCTAAAGTAAAGGCTACCCAAGGAGAAACTCCACCCATCAATCTGTGGCCATCAAGGTTTCCTGCCCCAATCAGTAAACAGCTTAAGGCTTCCCTTAGTCCTCCATGCTAGTAGATGGAGCAGGCAAAGACCAGGCCCTTCTTGACCACAATTGAAACTACCACACAAAGGTAGACCACAACCCTCCCCCGACTGGGTGGAGGGCAGGAGGCACGGGAAGGTCTGGGCGGGGCGCAGGAGTCGCGGGAAGGTCTGGGCGGGGCGCGGGAAGGTCTGGGCGGGGCGCAGGAGGCGCGGGAAGGTCTGGGCGGGGCGCAGGAGGCGCGGGAAAGGTCTGGGCGGGGGGCAGGAGGCGCGGAAAGGTCTGGGCGGGGCGCAGGAGGCGCGGGAAAGGTCTGGGCGGGGGGCAGGAGGCGCGGGAAAGGTCTGGGCGGGGGGCAGGAGGCGCGGGAAAGGTCTGGGCGGGGGGCAGGAGGCGCGGGAAAGGTCTGGGCGGGGGGCAGGAGGCGCGGGAAAGGTCTGGGCGGGGGGCAGGAGGCGCGGGAAAGGTCTGGGCGGGGGGCAGGAGGCGCGGGAAAGGTCTGGGCGGGGGGCAGGAGGCGCGGGAAAGGTCTGGGCGGGGGGCAGGAGGCGCGGGAAAGGTCTGGGCGGGGGGCAGGAGGCGCGGGAAAGGTCTGGGCGGAGGGCAGGAGGCGCGGGAAAGGTCTGGGCGGAGGGCAGGAGGCGCGGGAAGGTCTGGGCGGAGGGCAGGAGGCGCGGGAAGGTCTGGGCGGGGGGCAGGAGGCGCGGGAAAGGTCTGGGCGGAGGGCAGGAGGCGCGGGAAAGGTCTGGGCGGAGGGCAGGAGGCGCGGGAAGGTCTGGGCGGAGGGCAGGAGGCGCGGGAAGGTCTGGGCGGAGGGCAGGAGGCGCGGGAAGGTCTGGGCGGGGGGCAGGAGGCGCGGGAAGGTCTGGGCGGGGGGCAGGAGGCGCGGGAAGGTCTGGGCGGAGGGCAGGAGGCGTGGGAAGGTCTAAACCAGGGGTGGGGAACCTGCGGCAAAATCATTCAATCCGCCCCCCCCCCGTGCCGCCGAGTGTGTGTCAGCGGAGCGGTCAGAAGGAGCCGATGTTTACCTTGTAGTTACGGCTCCTTCTGACAATGTGAGTCACAGGCGGAGTCAGAGCCGGCCCTATCATGGGACCAGATGGTACTATTGTACCAGACGGCACTTTCGGGGGAGCGGCAAATTGCCGCCCGCCCGCCATCCTGTTCCGTCCGCACCACTGACTGAGCAGACAGATGCATCGCTGGAGGCTGAAGTGACTGAGTGAGAAGTACAGCGTGTGTCACTTATTGCCCAGGGGCGGACTTACAATTCCTCTCTCCAATGCGGTTGCTCTGCCTTTCCATTGCCTTCTCAGCCAATGAGAGTGGCACTGTAACCCGCCCCCTTCTTCAGCCCGGCACATTTGACTGTTAGAGAAGGAGGTGCTGGAAATGAAGGGCGGCAGGAAGAGGACACTGCTGGGACAGAATCTGCACTGCTGGGACGGACCTAATGCCGAATGCAAGTTATCTGGATGCATGTAATCAGTAGCAGGGCTTGTTAGGAATGTGTGACATTTCTCTGTTGTCTCCCAGTCCCTCGTTCTGCATGAATGCTCAGAGCAGATCTCTTGCCTGACTCCTGCTGATGCTCAGGTCACTGGCCAGGAAGGGAGAGTGGCTGCAGACAGTGACAGCAGTGTCCTGTGAGGGGGGAGAGAAAGAAGAGATTTGTCTAATGCTCTGAGTGTGAGGGAGATGTTATCCCCTGACACAGGAACATCATGCCTTCCCTCCAATGCTTGTCATTCTGTGCTGTCGTACCTGTATTCTCTTAGCTGTGCCTGCCAATAGACATTGCATTTCTTTGACTGTGTGCTGCAAGGAATGCAAAGTGGGGAGCAATATGATGACCCTCTAAATTCCCTGCAACAGCATGTCTTCTGGGTGATAGGTCTGTGTAGGGCTCTGGGAGAAAGACCATCAGTGAACCTTGCAGAGTTATGGTTGTCAGTGTTGGTATGTGGATTACAGTGGCTACTAATACTACCTGGGCTGAGTGCAGGGGGGAGGGGGAGCTCTGCTTGTAGGGTCCATGAGCAAAGCACAGCATTTAACTGACCATAGACCAGCAAAGGAAAAGTCTATCTGATCACTAAACTGTGATTTGTGGATGTGTAGAAATGTATCATTCACCTTTGCTGCGTTCAGTGCTAGCAGTGATATACTGTTGGGGGTCACTAGTGCACCCTATTCTGTGTGATTATGTATGGTTTATTGCAATTTTTAAGTTGATCATTTTGTACGGCTCCCGAATGATGTTACAAAAATCCAAATGGCCCTTGGCAGAAAAAAGGTTCCCCACCCCTAGACTCTAAACGGAGGGCAAGAGGCGCGGCAGGGTCTGGGCGGAAGGGCAGGAGGCGCGGCAGGGTCTGGGCGGAAGGCCAGGAGGCGCGGCAGGGTCTGGGCGGAAGGCCAGGAGGCGCGGCAGGGTCTGGGCGGAAGGCCAGGAGGCGCGGCAGGGTCTGGGCGGAAGGCCAGGAGGCGCGGCAAGGTCTGGGCGGAAGGCCAGGAGGCGCGGCAGGGTCTGGGCGGAAGGGCAGGAGGCGCGGCAGGGTCTGGGCGGAAGGCGTGACGGGTCTCCAGAACTGCCAGCTGTCCCTGTACAACCCAATGCTGGGACTTGTAGTGTGTCCAGAACTGCCAGCTGTCCCTGTACAACCCAAAGCAACCTGCGGTGTTAGGTTTTGCATTGATGGTAGTTGTAGTGCCTATCCAGAGGAACCTGTGGTGATAGATCCTGCTATGCTGGGACTTGTAGTGTCTCTAAAGATGCCAGCTGTCCTTGGACTGCCCTATACAATCCAGGGCAACCAGTGCTGATTATCCTGCCATGCTGGGACTTTCTCCAGAACTGCCGGTTGCCGTGGCTTGTAGTGGGGCAGCTTAGAGCTCTAGGGGTAATACAAGTCCCAGCATAGCAGGACCTAACACCACAGGTTGCCCTGCCTTGTATTGGAGCAGCTGACAGCTCTAGAGACACTACAAGTCCCAGCACAGCAGGATAATCAGCACTGGTTGCCATGGATTGTATAGAGCAGTCCAAGGACAGCTAGCATCTTTAGAGGCACTACAAGTCCCAGCATAGCAGGATCTCTCACCACAGGTTGCTCTAGGTAGGTTCTGCATTGCTGGTACTTGTAATGTGGGCGGCTCCATCGTTTCTGCGTATCGTCATCTTACACATTTTACAAAAAAAATTGGGGTAAATATTGAGTGTTTTTTATTATTATTCATTAACCACTTGCCTGCCTGCCAGTATGGCACTCCTGAGCAAATCGGCAGAGCTGTACGGAAGGCGCTTTAAGGAGTATAAAAGGCGCGCGTGCCGCCAACCCCTGATTGCTACTAAGAAGGACAGAACGGGGGCCGTCGATGTAAAAAGAGCTGGCCAAGGTGGGCGGGACCCAGTATCTATATTGCACCAAATGGATGGTATCTGGGCGGGCCGCTACGTGTATGTGGTCCCGCCCCCTTTCTAAAGCAGAACAATCATTGGCTGGTGTAATTTACCCGCCCACCCCCAACATCGAGCTGACAGCTCCCCTCTCTCTCTCTCCTCTGTTGGTTTCATAGTTATACTCGGCTTAGTGTGAAACCTGCCAGTGCCACCCGCCACTGCCAGCCAGTTCCAATAGTCAGTGCCACCTGCAATTGCCATCTGTCCCAAACTAGTGCCATCTGTCAGTGCCAAACCAGTGCCACCTGCTAGTGCCATCTGTCAGTTCCAAACCAATGCCAACCAGTGCCACCTGTCAGTTCCAAACCAGTACCACCTGCTAGTGCCATCTGTCTGTCCCAAACCAGTGCCATCTGCCAATGCCAACCAGTGCCACCTGTCAGTTCCAAACCAGTGCCACCTGTCAGTTCCAAACCAGTGCCACCTGCCAGTTCCAAACCAGTGCCACCTGCCAGTTCCAAACCAGTGCCACCTGCCAGTGCCACTGCCAGCCAGTGCCACCTGCAATTGCCATCTGTCCCAAACTAGTGCCACCTGTCAGTTCCAAACCACTGCCACCTGCTAGTGCCATCTGTCAGTTCCAAACCAATGCCAACCAGTGCCACCTGTCAGTTCCAAACCAGTACCACCTGCTAGTGCCAATAGTGCCATCTGTCTGTTCCAAACCAGTGCCATCTGCCAATGCCAATTAGTGCCACCTGCCAGTTCCAAACCAGTGCCATCTGCCAGTTCCAAACCAGTGCCATCTGCCAGTGCCACCCGCCACTGCCAGCGCCAATCAGTGCCACCTGCCCCAAACTAGTGCCACCTGTCAGTTTCAAACCAGTGCCACCTGCTAGTGCCACCTGTCAGTTCCAAACCAATGCCAACCAGTGCCACCTGTCGGTTCCAAACCAGTACCACCTGCTAGTGCCAATAGTGCCATCTGTCTTTTTCAAACCAGTGCCATCTGCCAATGCCAACCAGTGCCATCTGTCAGTTCCAAACCAGTACCACCTGCTAGTGCCAATAGTGGCATCTGTCAGTTCCAAGCCATCTGCCAATGCCAACCAGTGCCACCTGCCAGTTCCAAACCAGTGCCATCTGCCAGTTCCAAACCAGTGCCACATGCCAGTGCCACCCACCACTGCCAGCCAGTTCCAATTGCCAGTGCCAATCAGTGCCACCTGCAATTGCCATCTGTCCCAAACCAGTGACACCTGTCAGTGCCAACTGTACTGAGGCCATCAAGTGTGTGCTAGAGTGACAGGAGTAAGCAGGAAGAAGTGGAGCGGATGAGGGTTTTTTTTTTTTTTTAAACCGGCCACAAAAATTGGCATCATATAATCGGCCATCAGCCGCCCCAATTTCTAAATATCGGCCAGAGAAAAAAACCCATATAGGTCTACCTCTAATTTTTAGCTCCGATTGTTGCATCAATGTCACTGGTCCCAAAATAGTCTCAAAAGTCTCTGATGTGTCCTCCGCAATGTCGCTGTCCGCCAATTTTGTTTGGGTACATCGGTGCACGACCGCGCAATTGTCGGTTAAAACGACGCAGTGCTGTATCGTAAAAGAATAAAATTAAAATCGGCCTGGTCAGAAGTGGTCAAAGTTTATTTTTTCACCGCTGCGCAAATTCCGCGGGCCAAAGAAAATTACAAGGATCGCCTTTTTATTCTCTTGGGTCCCTGCTAAAAAAAAAAAAAAAAAATCTGTAAAGTGTATAAGGAAAATTGTTTTTTTATATATATATATGGAGACTTTAAATGGTGAACCTTTTAATTTTATGTCACGTTGTATTTGCGCAGCAGTTTTACAAACACAATGAACCCGCCAACTCCGCCCCTTGCGCACTTCACTTTGCACCAGAGCCCCTCCCACCAGGGCCCCTAAACCTGAGCTAATCTTGAATTGGAGCCCAGGTGAAGAGTTGGGGTGCACCGCCGCATTCTGTGACACGACACCTTGCTTTTTCTATGCCAGAGACACAAACAGCGCGCCAAACATGGCCACTTTGCGTCTCCTGCGGTCATGACACCGGTCACACCCTGCTACACATCATTACCCCATAATAATAATAATAATAATAATAATAATAAATAAAAGCTCCCCACCCTACAAATCACCTGAGAATCCTCCAACACCAGCAACAGGTCCACAACAATGTCCTCACCAGCCCGGAACCCGACTCTTTTCCACGTTTCCACTCGAGCTTCTATTGCTTCTGGCTGGACCGGAAGTCCCCGCGCATCACATCCGTGCTCCACCCTGGCTTATGCGTTCCAGCCGACTTCCGCTTCCTTTGTGGAAACCTGTAGTTCCGAGAGTGGCCGGCAGGTGGCGGCGTCTGACAGCGCTGTGTTCACTCTTGGAACTAAAGGGGGAGAATGGCTGCATTTTGTAATTTGACCACAAGATGGCAGCAGCGGACAGCACAGAATTCATTACTAGAGAATAAGGGGAGAGACTTGATAATGTGAATGAATATTGGCAATCTCGATTTTTTTCTTTATTATTTATCTTTATTTATCTTTTTATATTTTATATAAGATATAAAATCTTTATTTATCTTTTTATATTTCAAATATTTTATATTTATTTATCTTTATATATTCTTTATTTATCTTCAGCCCCTGCGTCGCTTTAACTGACAATTGCGCGGTCGTGCGACGTGGCTCCCGAACAAAATTGGCGTCCTTTTCTCCCCACAAATAGAGCTTTCTTTTGCTGGTATTTGATCACCTCTGCGGTTTTATTTTTTTGCGCTCCAAATAAAAAAAACGCGTAAATTTTGAAAAAAAATGCAATATTTTTTACTTTTTTGCTATAATAAATATCCGCAAAAATATATAAAAAAAACTTTTTTCGCAATAACTGTTTAATAAATTTATAGCGTTTACAAAATAGGGGATAGTTTTATTGCATTTTTTTTTTTTACTACTAATGGCGGCGATCAGCGATTTTTATCATGACTGCGACATTATGGCAGACACTTTGGACACTTTTGACACATTTTTGTTTTGCAGGCAACCAACCATTAAAATCACTATATGTACTACAGAGTTGCCGGCTCAATCCTTTTACTTGTTAATACTTTTTTGAAGCTTTAATTAAACTTGGCAAATGTGTGTTGGTTTTCTATTTGTTTTAAAGAACTTATTAGTACCCTCGTTCAACAGATCCCCTGCTCAGTAGTAACCCCCAGCTCTGCTGATCCCCTGCTCAGTAGTAACCCCCAGCTCTGCTGATCCCCCAATCAGAAGTAACCCCCAGCTCTGCTGATCCCCCAATCAGTAGTAACCCACGGCACTGCTGATCCTCCTGTCTCTCTGGTCCCTGCTCACCTCCCGCTATATTGCTCTCATGCTGCTCGCCACATGCAACATCTTCCCGTTTCTCCTGCTCTGGTGCCCCAGCTCTGCTGATCCTCTGGTTTGTTGATCATTTTCTCTCCCCAGTGCCCGCTCACCTCCCGCTATATTGATCCTACGCTGATCACCACATGCAAAATCCGCTAGTTTCTCCTGCTCTGGTGCCCCAGCTATGCTGATCCTCTGGTATGCCGATCCTTCTCTCTCTCCAGTCCCCGCTCACCTACCGCTATATTGATCCCACACTGATCACCATGTGTAACATCTTCTAGTTTCTCCTACTCAGGTCCCCCAGCTCTGCTGATCCTCGTGTTTGCCAATGCTTCTCTCTCTCCAGTCCTCGCTCACCTCCCGCTATATTGATCCTACGCTGATCACCACATGCGAAATCCACCTCTGGTTTGCCGATCCTTCTTTCTCTCCAGTCCCTGCTCACCTCCCGCTATATTGATCCCACACTGATCACCACGTGTAACATCTTCTAGTTTCTCCTGCTCAGGTCCCCCAGCTTTGCTGATCCTCTGGTTTGCCGATCCTTCTCTCTCTCCAGTCCCCGCTCACCTCCCGCTATATTGATCCCACACTGATCACCATGTGTAACATCTTCTAGTTTCTCCTGCTCTGGTCCCCCAGCACTGCTGATCCTCTGGTTTGCCAATCATTCTCTCTCTCTCTCCAGTTCCTGCTCACCTCCCGCTATATTGATCCTACACTGATCACCACATGCGACATCCGCTAGTTTCTCCTGCTCTGGTGCCCCAGCTCTGCTGATCCTCTGGTTTGCCGATCCTTCTCTCTCTCCAGTCCCTGCTCACCTCCCGCTATATTGCTCTCATGTTGCTCGCCACATGCAACATCTTCTTGTTTCTCCTGCTCTGGTGCCCCAGCTATGCTGATCCTCTGGTTTGCCGATCCTTCTCTCTCTCCAGTTCCTGCATACCTCCGGCTATATTGATCCTACACTGATCACCACATGCGACATCTGCTAGTTTCTCCTGCTCTGGTGCCCCAGCTCTGCTGATCCTCATGTTTGCCAATGCTTCTTTCTCTCCAGTCCCCGCTCACCTCCCGCTATATTGATCCCACGCTGCTCGCAACATGCAACATTTCTAGTTTCTCCTGCTTTGGTCCCCCAGCTCTGCTGATCCACTTTCCCTCAGTCAATCCTTCATTTTCAGTCCTGTTCGCCCTCCGCTATAGTGTCCCCATGTTGCCCACCATGTGTGCCGACTGCTAGTTGCTCCTCTCCAGTCTGGACCCCATTCCCCTTCCTGCTGCTCCACACTGCACCAGACACTCCCATTAATATATACACAAAGTGGAAGGGACTACTGATGACGTCTTTCCAGTGGGCTTGTTGGTTTCCCAGTGCATCCTGGGATATCTCATACCTGCAATACTTCCAAAGCAAAGCTAATGCTGAATAAAAGCCTCTCAAAAGCTTCAGGTGGCTTTAGCCAGCATTGTCATAGACTTCTATGGAGGCTTTGGAGACACATTGAAGCACCAAGAAACAGACATGGGGTATCATTTTTAAAGCAAAGCAAAGGCAACGTGTAAACAGGACTGTAAGGTAACCATTTAGTGACAGGAGCTCTGATTAGACTTAAGAGCGCTTTAAAAAAGGGTTTCCAGTGCCACATTTTGAAACAAGTGTAAACGAGCCCTAAGAGTTACGATCCCAATAAATACATTTAGATCTTTGAACAAACAGAAAAGATTTGGTTTAGAACTTGGTGCAAAGGATTCGTCTTTTCGTTAACAGTCGAGTTCAGTTGAGATTTCCATATGTTCACATCAGTGGTGTGAGAGGTAAGGCAATGGCACAGAAGCAGGGCCGATCCTAGGCAGGGTGTGCGGGGTGCTCCTCACCCAGGCGCCGCAGAGGTGGGGGCTCCAAAGTGCTCCCCTCCCTCCTCCTTGTCTGTGTCCAGAGGCGGAGCGCATGTAGCAGGTGCTGCAGTTCCCCATCCCGCTTGCTCTCTATACTGGCAACTGACAAGAGCGCATACCTCCCGCTGTCCCCAGAATCCGGGTTGGGTACCACACGTTCCTATACTAGGCTCCACTAATTAATTCTGTCCGGGGGACGTGGAGCAGTCTCCTGTCTGCCCCGCCCCCTCTGCGTTTGTCGGCTCTTCTCCCATAGGCGGTGTGATGAGAGGCTTCTGGGTTGGCCGGAGCTGCTGCCAATCATCCTGTGCACTCCCAGAAATGCTCTCCGAGTGCCACCCTCGTAGTAACCAAAGATGCCATGTATGCCGCACCCCCCCCCCCCCGTAATGTGCTTCTGCTCCCAACATGCCCGAGCTACAGGGATCTGTTGGACAGGTAGTGACCTATGGGTACACCTGATGTGGGGGGCTCTGATGAGGGACATCTTCTGGGGTGGGCTCTGATAGGGGACACCTTCTGGGGGGGGCTCTGATGGGGGACACCTTCTGGGGGGGCTCTGATGAGGGACACCTGCTGGGGGGGCTCTGATGGTGGACTCCTGCTGGGGGGGACTCTGATGGTGGACACCTGCTGGGGGGGACTCTGATGGGGGGCACCTGCTGGGGGGGACTCTGATGGGGGGCACCTGCTGGGGGGGACTCTGATAAAGACTTCTTAGGGGAGCATCTCTGTGTTTGAGTAGTAGCCATAGAAACATTTGTAAAGGGGAGGAGTTAGTAAGGTGACCACGCCCATGTGGGGGCGCAAGCAATATTTCTGCACCCAGGCACCTGTGACCCTAGGATCGGCCCTGCACAGAAGTGCCATGTTGGGTGTTGAATGCGCTCCATCACCAAGCCTGTGACTGTATACCTGCTGGCAATAGAAGACTATAGAGTTTCACTTCAAAAACTCAACTTCCCAGTGCTAGGAGACAAGAAGTCCCATCGTCCCCTCCAAAAGGCAGAGCCAACACTGTTCCGAGTATTCCACCCTTTGGACTGAGACAGAATCTCATCTACCGTGCGTGAATCCGCTGATGTTTAATCAGTTCGGAGTTGCTAATAAAAGCCTTGCCACACTCGGAGCAGGAAAACGGCTTCTCCCCCGTGTGAGTCCTCAGGTGGATGACGAGGTTGGACTTGCAGATGTAGCTCTTATCACACTGCGAGCAGGCATACGGCCTTTCCCCGGTGTGGACCCTCTTGTGCCGGCTGCACTCCGAGCTGCTGCTGAAGTGTTTCCCGCACTCGGAGCAGGCGTATGGTTTCTCCCCGGTGTGGCTCCGGCAGTGCGCCACCAGCTGAGAGTTGTTGATGAAGCACTTGTCGCACTCGGAGCAGGAGAAAGGCCGGTCACCAGAGTGGATCTTCCAGTGCAGGGCCAGGTTGGAGCTGCTGATGAAGCACTTGCCACAGGTGGGGCAGAGGTATTGTTTTTGGCCAGAGTGGATCTTGCGATGGGTAACCAGGTTGGACTTGCTGCTGAAGTGTTTGCCACAGTCGGAGCACGAGTACAGCTTCTCCCCCGTGTGGATCCACTGGTGCGTCACAAACTGCGTCTTCCGGCTAAAGGTCTTGCCGCATTCCTGGCAGGCGTATTGTTTGTTGCCGGAGTGGATCTTCCGGTGGCTGTTCAGCTCGGCCTTGCTGATGAAGCATTTGCCACACTCTGTACACGGGTAGGGCTTCTCCCCGGAGTGGCTCCTCTGGTGCCGGTTGAACTCCGACTTGTTGCTGAAACAGCGTCCACAGTCTGGGCAGGCGTAAGGCTTCTCCCCGGTGTGTATCCGCAGATGGGTCACCAGGTTGGAGTTACTGATGAAGCACTTCCCGCAATCCGAACAGGCATAAGGCTTCTCCCCGGTGTGGATCCGCCGGTGGGTCACCAAGTTGGACTTGACGTTAAAGCTCTTGCCACACTCCAAGCAGGCATACGGCCTCTCCCCCGTGTGAATGCGCTCATGTGTCTGGCAGTCCGTCTTACAGTTGAAGAACTTGCCGCATACCATGCAGAAGAAGGGCTTTTCGCCCGTGTGACCCCTCTGGTGGCTGAGCAGCTTGGAGCGATGCTGAAACCGCTTCCCACAATCTGAACATGAGAATGGCTTCTCGATGGTTGGGTTGGTGAGGTAGTTCAAGCTGCACCTGCCCGTGTAAGATTTGGTTTCCTGAGCAGGACCGCAAGGCATGTTATTTTCAGAGTCAACTTCAGAGACGTCCTCCTTCTTTATCACAAAGGTTGTGTATTCTAAAGGGTCACCCTTCATACAGTCGTAGGTGTCACTGAAATCCTCTTCATCACCTGGCGTGGTTTCCTCTTTTATGTGGACCGGTCCATATACAGGAGCTGCTGCGGATATATTAGTTACTTCATTGCTAGGTACTGACTCTTCCTTCATGTGACAGTGTACAATTAGCTTGACTTCTTCACTTGGGCAGGTCTCCTCCTTTATATCTGAAGGTGCAGTGATGTCACATTGGGGGAGATCTTCTTCTTCTTCATATGGAGTTGGTGCCTCAGCGATTTCCTCCGATGAATGGGTGAGTTCTATCTTCTCACTGGAGGGGAATTTGGCCCTTGGGGAATCAGTTCCAATACCATATTCTTCATTCATACACTCTGATAATGGAGAAATGGTGTCCAGGGAACGTCCATGCAATGAATCTGTTAGAAGGAAAGATACGGCTCTCAGGGGGAGGAAACATGGGAAGAGTTGTGAGTCAGCCCTCCCAAAAGTGACGTCTTGTGTGTAGATTCTAGAGAATTCCATCACTGAACGGTTCTCTATACTGGTGAGATATTTAATTACATTTATATTATAGAGAATGCATTAGGAAGGACAGGAACAGCAGTGATAGTGTGATGATAAAATGATTATTTTGTGTTATCTTTCTCCTAACCACTCAAATCTTTCTTTCCTTTCTTTTATTATTTTATTTAATTTATTTCTTGATATATATATATGTATATGTTTCAGTATTCTGTGACAAGACAGGTGACGGAGACAGCAGCGTGACTATTTTTCCTTGTATTTGCATGCTCACGTCATCATTGATTTGGCTCAGCGGCAGAATAGAACACATGTCCTGGAATTGAGCCAGGGAAAATCCATTACAATAGCAAGGTATGTAGGAATGGGCCCAGGAACTACGGCGGGGAGCGATCAACACTGGAGACACACAGAGAGAAATAAAGGTGACCCCTATAGATTGAATGTCAATTTTGGGTTGGCTGACTCTTTAATAAACAGAAGATACTGGTTAAGGGAGAGCTCTTGTAAAGAATAACATGTGCTTGGATTTCGACAGTTTTCTAGGAAGGAAGGAGGGTGGGAGAGTTGGGTGAAGGGAAGATATGTGAGGAGTAAGGGATGGAGGGAGTAGGTATGGAGAGATAGAAAGTGGAGGAGGAAAGAAAATAATGGAGGGAGATAGGGATGGGAGAAGTGAAGAGAGGAAGAGATAAAGGGGAGGGGGAAGAGAGGAAGTGAAGGCGGAAGGGTGAAAGTAAAGGAAGGAGGAAGTAAGTAAGGGGGGAGTGAGAGAGAGAAAAGGAAAGAAAGAAAGAAAGAAAGAAAGAAAGAAAGAAAAGAAAGAAAAGAAAGAAAAGAAAGAAAAGAAAGAAAGAAAAGAAAGAAAGAAAGAAAGAAAGAAAGAAAGAAAGAAAGAAAGAAAGAAAGAAATGAGAGAGGGAGAAGGAAAGTGAAAGAAGGAAGGAAAGGAGTAAGCAAGTGAGAAAGAAAAAATAGGAAGAAGGAAGTGAGTGCAGTGGGAAGGAAGGAAGGAGGAGGTGAGAGTAAGTGAAGAAGGAAGGGAGGGAGAAAAAAACTCAGTGTAATAGGAAGAAAGGAAATATGCAAGTGAGAGAGAGAAAGAGAGAGAAAGAGGGAGGAAGTGATGGAGGGAGGGGCAACATAAGTGAAGGAGGAAGTGATGGAGGGAGGAGGTGAGAGAAGAAGACAGGGAGGAAGAGAAAAGGGAAGGATTGAGGTGAGCAAAGGAGGCAGGAAGGGAGAGAGGATGTGAGTGAAGTAGGAAGGACAGAAGGGAGGAAGGGAGGGAGTGAGTAAAATAGGAAGGACGTGTGGGAGGGGGGGAAGTGAGTGAAGTAGGAAGGAAGTAAGGGAGAGAGTAGAATAGGAAGGAAGTGTTGGAGGCAGGGGTGGAGGAAGAGAGTTGAGGAGGAAATGATGGAGAGAGAAAGTGAGAGAAGAAAAAAAAGAGGGAGGGAGAGAAAAGGAAGGGTAGAAGGTAAGCAAGGGAGGAAGGAAGGAAGGAAGTGAAGGAGGAAGAGATGGAGGAAGATAGGTAAATAGGAAGAAACGAATTGAGAGATGAAGTGAGTGAAGGAGGAAATGATGAAGGGAGAAAATGGGAGAAGAAAAAAGAGAGGGAGGGAGAGGAAAAGGAAGGGTAGAAGGTAAGCAAGGGAGGAAGGAAGGTAGGGAGGGAGTAAAGTAGGAAGGAAGTGAGGGAGGAAGTGAGTGAATGAGGAAATGATGGAGGGAGAAAGTGAGAGAAGAAGAAGAAAGAAAGAAAGAAAGAAAGAAAGAGAGGGAGGAAGAGGAGAAAGAAGGATAAAAAGATGAACAAGGGA
The DNA here is from genome assembly GCA_029574335.1 of Rana kukunoris. Taxonomy (NCBI): domain Eukaryota; kingdom Metazoa; phylum Chordata; class Amphibia; order Anura; family Ranidae; genus Rana; species Rana kukunoris. Next base: position 176,572,941 of record CM056056.1, on the reverse strand, counting down.
GGAAGGAAGGGAGAGAGAAAGTGAGTGAGGAGGAGGGGTGGAGGGATAAGATGGAGGAAAGGAAGAAAGGGAGGAAGTAAGAGAAGGAGGAGGGATGGAGGGAGGAAGGATGGAGCGATTAGATGGAGGAAAGGAAGAAAGGGAGGAAGTAAGAGAAGGAGAGAAGGAGGAGGGATGGAGGGATAAGATGGAGGAAAGGAAGAAAGGGAAGAAGTAAGTGAAGGAGGAGGGATGGAGGGATAAGATGGAGGAAAGGAAGAAAGGGAGGAAGTAAGAGGAGTAAAAGATGGATGGAGGGAGGAGGGGACAAATGATATGAGAGGGAGAGTAGAAGAAAGAGTGGTCCCTGACCTTACCCAATGATGTGAGGGGTTGGAGATCATGCATCTTGTTGCCCTTATGAGGACCCTTACGTTCCTTCAAGTATTCCTGCAAGAGAAGCAGTGACAATTTGTATCTTTCTTGGTAGACACAAGAATACTGTTCCATAATTCCCGGCATCGCTCACCTCTCTGGTCAGAAGCTCAATGATCTGGTTGGTCAGTTCTAGAATCTTCTTGTCTTTCTCATATACCACTAAGGGTGTTGGAAGAGCTGTGGTGCGATTCCCAATCCCACAAGGTGCTACAACCTCCCCAGATGTCTTCACAACTGAACAATTCTATGGAATAGATAACAAAATGACATGGAAAGAGTCACACGGGTCATTTTTAGGAATTCCAATAAGATGCAAGTGGTGGCACGTGACCCCCCCCAGAATCCTCCTCACCTCTCCGGTCACCAGACAGATGATCTCCAGCGTGATATCCAATATCTTCCCACTAAGCAGACTCCTCCTCTCCTCCATCTTGGTTTGGTCAGTACGATGACCTGTATGTCTCCTGCTCCCCTGGCAGATTACGGTGGACTTTGAATTGTGTGTAAGTTCAATCTACAAAAGTAAAAAGTCTTCTGTCAAAGTCAAATACATAGAAAGAAAGTCCTCACTGAGCACCCTCCTCCCTCCTTACACATTGATGGACCAGTACAAGGTCAATGAAGAAGTCCAGTCATTGGTTGGACAGTGCTATTCTGTAAACCTGGGAACCTGGTGAACAAATTCCAACCTTAACCAAAGTCAGAGGTCATAACCGCCAGCTTACACACTTCTGGACCAGCACAAGGTCAATGGAGAACTCCAAAGGCCAGTCATTGACCCCTTTCTAGATAGTCCTCCTCTTTGAACCAGGGAACCCTGGTGAATAAATGCCAACTTTGACCAAAGTCAGAGGTCATGCCCGTCTCCTTACAGGCTAATGAGCCAGCACAAGGTTAATGGAGAATCCCAAAGGCCAGTCGTTGGCACTCTACTGTATAGTTCTCCTTTGTGAACCCAGGAAACCCCCAGTGAACAAATGCCAACTTTGTTCAAAGTCAGAGGTCATGCCAACCTCCATACACACTGATGGACGAGCACAAGGTCAATGGGAAACCCCAAAGGCCAGTCATTGGCCCACTTCTATATAGTTCTCCTTTGTGAACCAGGGAACCCCCAATGAACAAATGCCAACTTTTATCAAAGCCAGAGGACATACCCATCTCCTTACACACTGGTGGACCAGCACAAGGTCAATGGAGAACCCCAAAGGCCAGTCATTGGCTCCTGTTCTTAATAGTCCTCTGTGAACCCAGAAACCCCAGTGAACAAAGACTAACTTTAACTAACGTCAGAGATCTTGCCCCCCTCCAAACACACTGATAAACCAGTACAAGGTCAATGGGAAAACCCCAAAGGCCAGTCATTGGCTGGATAGTTTTCTGTGAACCCAGTAACCCCAGTGAGCAAATACCAACTTTGAACCAAAGTCAGAGCTTTATGCCCCCCCCCCTCCATACATACACACAGATGGACCAACACAAGGTCAATGGAGAACCCCAAATGCCAGTCATTGGCCCTCCTTCTGGATAGTCCTCCTCTGTGAACCCAGGAACCAATTCCAACTTTGACCAAGTCATGCCCGCCTCCCAGCAGGAGAATCTCTGATCCTCTGAGACTGAGAGGCATCTGCAATGCATCATGGGATTCAGCCGTACACCTGAATTCCATGACAGATCATAGAAACCCAGACTTCCATTTTAGGGGCCCCTGGGATCCTGTCTTAGGCTAATGCCGCGTACGCACGGTCTGAATATTTCCGACAAGAAAAGTCCGATGTGAGCTTTTGGCTCAGAGGTATTGGCTGCTCTGTATTTATATTAGCTGATTTTCCATATGGGAAACAAGATAATCCAATCAAAGGGCCTGGTGTTCCTGATTGGCAGACAAAGACAAGGGGTGTGTTCCTTTAAGTAAAGTCCTTAAAGGAGCACTCCACCCAGTGACTGCTCAGTACACATACAGAGAGATTTTATTTCCTATCCCACAAATGTGTGTATTTCCTCCTCATTTCCAGCTCCATTCTCCAGATCTGACTACTTACACTCTATCTGGGAGTCCTGGGTGTCAGGCAGAGGGGGAGGGGCCTTTTCAGCTGCTCTGCTTTCCGCTGGTTGCTAGGTAACCGTCACCCACGTTCTTGGGCTCGCTGTTCCCTCCTGCTTGGTTCCTGTTTACCGAGTCTCAGTCCTCCCACTGCAATCACCCGCAGTTCACACAACTCGCCGCAAGGTGGCAGCGCCGAGCAACAACAGAGGCAAGTGGAACGCAAAACCCGGAAGTCAGAAAAAAAAAACAAGCTGATGATTGTAGAGGTTGGAACGCACAACCCGGAAGTGCAGTGTAACAGAGCAGAAAAGAACAGGAAGTGTCCAAAGCAAAGCAGGAAGTATTTGGAATGTATTTAGGAGTCGATGGTGGAAGTCTGTATTAAAGATTGGGCACTTGGGACTTCTTGTGATTGTGCTGAGGTACCCTTTAAATCACAATGGCATGTTTATAGAATTGGGGGTTAGCCATTGTAATCTTAGTATATTACTAGATTAGCCGCCCTGATATAAACCTTTGAGCGTACAGAGATCGACACTCACTGATCGATCTGCTGAGGATGGAGCCGGAGCCGAGCCACACGTCCGAGATACTGGACCTCACCCTGGAGATCATACGCCTGGTGACCGGAGAGGTGAGGAGGATTCTGGGAGGTCACATGACATCACTCTTATCTCTATTAATAAAACACAGACCTGACCGGAAAGGTGAGGAGGATTCTGGGAGGTCACATGACATCACTCTTATCTCTATTAATAAAACACAGACCTGACCGGAGAGGTGAGGGGGATTCTGGGAGGTCACATGACATCACTCTTATCTCTATTAATAAAACACAGACCTGACCGGAGAGGTGAGGAGGATTCTGGGAGGTCACATGACATCACTCTTATCTCTAATAATAAAACACAGACCTGACCGGAGAGGTGAGGAGGATTCTGGGAGGTCACATGACATCACTCTTATCTCTATTAATAAAACACAGACCTGACCGGAGAGGTGAGGAGGATTCTGGGAGGTCACATGACATCATTTTTATCTCTATTAATAAAACACAGACCTGACCGGAGAGGTGAGGAGGATTCTGGGAGGTCACATGACATCACTCTTATCTCTATTAATAAAACACAGACCTGACCGGAGAGGTGAGGAGGATTCTGGGAGGTCACATGACATCACTCTTATCTCTATTAATAAAACACAGACCTGACCGGAGAGGTGAGGAGGATTCTGGGAGGTCACATGACATCACTCTTATCTCTATTAATAAAACACAGACCTGACCGGAGAGGTGAGGAGGATTCTGGGAGGTCACATGACATCACTCTTATCTCTATTAATAAAACATAGACCTGACCGGAGAGGCGAGGAGGATTCTGGGAGGTCACATGACATCACTCTTATCTCTATTAATAAAACACAGACCTGACCGGAGAGGTGAGGAGGATTCTGGGAGGTCACATGACATCACTCTTATCTCTATTAATAAAACACAGAGCTGACCGGGGAGGTGAGAGATAGGGAAGAGCTTGGATTCGGCTCTGGTTTTGGTCCAAACTCAGAAGGCAGCTGGCCAATGAGTTGCAATCAAGGGATTCCCTGCTCCACAGCTGCATGTACACAAAGGGGCAGGGACGTGTGTGACATCATAGATATATTAGGACAATGTCACTTACCTAATATGGTCACATGGCCCTTTGTGTACACGCAACTACAGAGTGGGGAATCCCCCACCCACCACTGATTGGCCCTGCAGTAATAGCTGGCTTCTGGGATGGACCAAACCCAATCTCACCTCTAGAGTGGAGGATTCTGGGAGGTCTCATGACATCACACTTATCTTTTTTCCTCCTGTGTAGAAATGTGCGGTGGTGAAGATGGTGTCTATTGAGAGCCTCTTACAAGGGATGTATCCACCTATGTTGAGAGGAAAGGGCAAAGGTCCCACCATGAAGCCTCCACCTCAATCCCCAACATCTGAGGGGAAAAACGATAAGAAGATCTTAGAAGTCACCCAGAGGATCATTGATCTGCTGACAGGAGAGGTGAGCGGTGCCGGGAATTCTGGGACATTATCCAGTAACAGACAAGGGATGTGTCTGGATGGTGACTGTATCATTGTGTGTGTCAGGTTCCTATAAGGTGTCAGGATGTCACTGTCTTCTCATTTCTCTCTCTAGGCATTTTTAGAAGATTGTCCATCTTTCCAGAAGAATGTTGTGATGGACAGCCACCACCCCACCTCACCAGGTTTGTTTTATTTTTTAATATTCTAAGCTAGTAATGCGGCAAGCTAGCGGGATGTACTGGGTTGATGGCTTTAGTGTCCTTTTTGTGTTAGAAGATCGCTAGCACCATCTTCCGAGGTCCACCTGTTTATGTCATAGTGGGTTTGAGAGACCAAGGAGTCTTCTGACCTGTAAAGCATTGTGTATATCATGATTTGTGGGAAAGACCAGGAGTCTCCTGGCCTCCCAATCATGGTTTATATTATGGTGGGAAGGAGAGACCAGAAGTCTCCGGGCCTGTAAAGCATTGTGAATATCATGGGGGGTGGGGGAGACAAGGAGTCTCCTGGCTTGTAAAGCATTGTTTATTTTATGGTGGGTGGGAGAGACCGCCGAATCCTGACCTGTCAGTCGTGGTCTATGTCGGAGTGGGCAGGAGAGCCCAGGAGTCTCCTGGCCTGTCAAGCATGATCTCTGTCATGGTGGGATGGAGAAACCTGGAGTCTCTTGACCTGGAGGGCATTGTGTATATTATGGTGGGTGGGAGACACCAGGGACCCCCTGGCCTGTAAAGAATTGTGTATATCATGGTGGGTAGGAGAGACCAGGAGACTCCTGGCCTGTCAATCATGGTCTATGTCATAGTGGGTTAGCGAGACCAGGAGTCTCTTGGTCTGTCAATCATGGTCTATGTCATTAGTCTTCAAACTATGGCCCTCCAGTTGTTCAGGAACTACAATTCCCATCATGCTCAGTCATGTCTGTGAATGTCAGAGTTTTACAATGCCTCATGGGATGTGTAGTTCCGCAACAGCTGGAGGGCCGTAGTTTGAGGATCCCTGGTCTATGTCATAGTAGGTTGGCGAGACCAGGAGTCTCCTGGCCTGTCAATCATAGTCTGTGTCATAGTGGGTTGGCTAGACCAGGAGTCTCCTGGCCTGTCAATCATGGTCTATGTCATAATGGGTTGGTGAGACCAGGAGTCTCTTGGCCTGTCAATCATGGCCTGTCAATTATGGTCTATGTCATAGTGGGTTGGTGAGACCAGGAGTCTCTTGGCCTGTCAATCATGGTCTATGTCATAATGGGTTGGTGAGACCAGGAGTCTCTTGGCCTGTCAATCATGGTCTATGTCATAATGGGTTGTGAGACCAGGAGTCTCTTGGCCTGTCAATCATGGTCTATGTCATAATGGGTTGTGAGACCAGGAGTCTCTTGGCCTGTCAATCATGGTCTATGTCATAATGGGTTGGTGAGACCAGGAGTCTCTTGGCCTGTCAATCATGGTCTATGTCATAATGGGTTGGTGAGACCAGGAGTCTCCTGACCTGTAAAGCATTGTGTATATCATGGTGGGTGGTGGAGACCAGAAGTCTCCTGGCCTACCAATCATGGTCTATGTGATGGTGGGTTGGAGAGATCAGGAGTTTCCTGGCCTGTAAATCCAATTCGGCCATGCTATTGGTAAGGACTGACTTGAGATGCCCGGGTCCTCCAATTACAGCTGATGCTGGCGAAATTCCTTCACCACTGGTAAAAAAATAAATAAACAAAATGAGGAATTTACAAGACTAGAGGCCTGAGAAAAGGTACAGCAGCCACCGATCTTACAAAAAGGAAATGAGGGGCATTGAACCTTTATTTGGCACGTTTCCTGGATCGATTTTATCGTTGCTGTAGCATTTTATCTCAAAGGAGGGTGTTTTTGTGTTGGGTAAGAAATAAATAGTAATTTAAACAGCTACTGAAAAACCTTCTGCCCGGAGTTCAGCTTTAACTAAGAACCACAGAGTGTATTGCTTAGTGAAAAGGTGCTCTCAGTGCCACTATTGATGTATTTAATGCAAGACAAAGGATTCCCAGAGCACTATGAGTTACATTTGAGACAGGTCAGCTTTCTGTCTGGCTTTGTCAGTCAGAAACGTGTAACGGAGCCATTAGATAAGGGACAGATGACAACAATAAGTCATTCGGCTTGAGCTATTGAGCTACATTACCTTTTTTTATACGTTTTCTTTAAAACATTTTCAAAAACACATAGCTAGTCCAGTTGGGTTTTTATTGACGTCTGCTATATAAGGCAGGTAATAGTATTATTAGAAAGTATGAATCTATACCCAAAGCGATTTTGTTTCTTACAGATTTATCGGAGAAAGCAGAGTCGATACAGATTTGTAGTGTGATAAAGGAAGAATCGGATTCCGATGAGGAAGAAACCATCTTGAATAAAGGCATCAGTACACAGACCGAGGACACAGTGATTACAATTAAGGAAGAATCAGAATTTCCGGACAGAGGCTCTTGGAACCGTAGAAAATTGCCCCCACTGGCACAAATTGAGCAGGACGACCCCCAAAACGTTGACCTCTGTGATGACCAGAGACACACACTGTCTACTCCTGTTAAGGAGGAGATGGACAAAGATGATCTTGAGGAGGACTATTCATCTTTTACTATAAAAGAAGAATTATTTTTGAACGATGTATTCGATTCCTTGGGACAAACCTCACAGATGGGCCCAACCTTTCCTCCAGATTGGAGCATACATGAAGAAATTGCAGCTCCCTATATAGCCGGTGGAAGCGCTCAGCCAGGGGCTTCACAAAGCTCACAGGCCAACATCTACAACTGCGACGGGTGTGAAAAAAGCTTCACCAGCAGCTGCGACTTCCTCAAACACCAGTTGATGTACCAAGGGCCTCATTCCCTCTCCTGCCAGGAGTGCGGGAAGTGTTTCGCCACAGCGGAGCAGCTGGTGAAGCACCATCGAGTCCACACAAGGCCGAAGCCGTACAACTGCTCTGAGTGCGAGAAGACCTTCCCTCTTAAGCAGCTGCTCGTAATACACCAACGTAGTCACACTGGGGAGAAGCCATATGCCTGTAAGGACTGCGGCAAGTGTTTCTCCCAGCGCTCGTCGCTCGGGAAGCACATGCGGTCCCACTCGGGAGAGAAGCCGTACCCGTGCCCCGTGTGTGGGAAGAGATTCGGCAGCAGGCCCACCCTCATAATCCACCACCAGAGTCACACGGATGAGAAGAACTTTGTGTGCCCGGAATGTGGGAGGCGCTTCCACCAGAAGATCGCGCTGATAAAGCACCAGCGCATTCACACAGGAGAGAGGCCGTACTTGTGCGCAGAGTGCGGGAAGCGCTTTACGCAGAAGCATTCTCTGTCCATGCACAAACGGACCCATTCTGGCGAGAAGCCCTTCGAGTGCTTGGAGTGCGGAAGGTGCTTCTCTCGTAACTCGCTCCTCATCGTTCACCAGAGGATCCATTCCGGGGGGAAGCCGTACTCCTGTACGGAGTGCGGGAAGTCCTTCCGCCATAAGTCGGTGCTGAGCAACCACCAGCTGACTCATACCAGGGCGCAGTCTTTTCCTTGTCCGGAGTGCGGGAAGTGTTTTAACCGCAGCTGCTACCTCATTCTACACCAAAGAGTCCACCAAAGGGCCCGCACGCCAAAGAGTTTGCTCACCGATTAAGAGAACGTATTTATTTTTGTGCTATAGGTGTGGATTTGGTTTTCAAGCTAACACAATAAAAAGTATAAAAAAAACAGCTACAGTGCCTAATAAGTTCCCCATTTTTGCTGGCTGCTTCAAGTTCCAAACTCACGCTCAAAAACATAACGGGGTTCAACTATGAACTGCATGTTCAGTTCGATCGCCCTGTCTGCTGATGACGAAGCATACAAGGTTATCTCATATCGAAATCTTGGAGGTATGGATAAATCGTGATGACTAGGGTTGTCCTGATACGGTATCGGGGCCGATACTGAGCATTTGCGCGAGTACTTGCGCAAATGCTCCCGATGCTTCACCAATACTTTTTTTTTTCTTCCTCTGAGAGTGGGTGGGGAGGGGGCGGAGAGGAAGGTGGAGAGCAGAGCAGTCCTCGGGTATGTAAAACATGCCACTGGAGGAGAGGAGAGCTGCTGCCGCTGCCGCCGTCTTGTTGATCGGCGCTCAGGCAACATAAGAGCTTTCATTTAAATGTGTTTCCCCCCGCGCCTCATCATATATATCCCCTCCCCCTTGTCCAGGCACTTTGATTGGACACAGGATTGGATGGGTGATCTGTCTATCAAAGTGCTCGGACAAGGGGGAGGGGCTATATATGATGATGCATGGCAGGGAACACACAGCTATTTAAATGAAGGCTGTTATGTTCCCCGAGCACCGATCAACTAGACGGCGGGGGGCTACACAAGGCTGCATTTGGGGAGACACAAGGCTGCATTTGGGGAGACACAAGGCTGCATTTGGGGAGACACAAGGCTGTATTTGGGGAGACACAAGGCTGCATTTGGGGAGACACAAGGCTGCATTTGGGGAGACACAAGGCTGTATTTGGGGAGACACAAGGCTGCATTTGGGGACACAAGGCTGCATTTGGGGACATGGCTGTATTTGGGGAGACACGCGGCTGCATTTGGGGAGACACGCGGCTGCATTTGAAGGGACACGTGACTGCATTTGAAGGGACACGCGGCTGGCCGATACCGATTACCGATACTGTTTTTTAATGTCCCCCCACATATGCAGCCATGTCCCCCCATATATGCAGCCATGTCCCCCCACAGATGCAGCCATGTCTCCCCATACCTAGATGCCGACGCCTAGTTAATCAGCGCGGGGAAAATTACAGTTTTCATTTGAATAGCTGTAGTGTTCCCCGCTGCACTGCGTATAGACACTACCCCTTGCTCGGGTTTGGACGGATCACCCGTCCAATCCCGAGCTAGGGGGAGTGTCTATATGCGGCGCGGCGGGGAACACTACAGCTTGTCAAATGAGAGCTGTAATGTTCCCCGCGCTGATTAACTAGGTGGTGGCGGCGTTGCGGTATGCGGCAGCGTTGCGGCGGCTTGAGGGGGGGGGGGGGAATAGTATCGGATCTGGCATCGGGGGCATTTGCGGGAGTACCAGTACACCCGCAAATGCTCAGTATCGGTACAGATACTGGTATCGGTATCGGGACAACCCTAGTATTCGGTATCAGCGAGTACATGAAGAAAAGTATCGGTACTTGTACTCGGTCCTAAAAAAGTGGTATCGGGACAACCCTAATCATGACCCTTGGGTTGTCCCACAGTGTTATAGTAATGTTTGAACAGGGTCTCTGGATTCAGTGGCACACCACAGGTTAAGAGTTATTCCCAGGTAAGATGAAATGAAAGGCTATACAAGCGACAGCATGTTTCGGGGGCCACAACAAATTTCCCCCTTTATTAGGACAAAAGATCTCCATGGTTTCCTTGGTTTGCGATGCAACTGAATTGGTCTAAAATTGAAGTGCCACACCACAGTTTAATAGTTATTACAACGTAAGATCAAATGGAAGACTATACGAAAGAGACAACCTGTTTCAGGGGCCACAATAACTTCCCCCTTCATCAAGCCTTAAGGAGCACCAAAAGATCGCCACAGTTTCCTAGGTTTATGATGCAACTGAATTGATCTGAGATTTTAGGTTTATAGTTCAGATACTATATGTATTTCAATTTAAGATCAACTGGAAGACTATACAAAAGAGACAACGTGTTTTGAGGGCCACAACAACTGCCCCCCTTCATCAGGACTTAAGGAGCACCAAAAGATCTCCACGGTTTCCTAGGTTTGTGATGCAGTTGAATTGATCTGAAATTCAAGCGCCACACCACAGGTTAATAGTTATACCTAGGTAAGATCAAATGGAAGTCTATACGAAAGAGACAACACATTTTAGGGACCACAACTACTCGACCCCTTCATCAGGGCTTAAGGGAAAAGTGTAAATGAACTGGATTAAAAGATACAATATATGGGTGTTTAAACCAGTATTGGTCAGCAAGACAAGATAGAGAAACAGGGTACTATTTATCATCCCACAGTTTGTCTAAAATGTTTGGCCAAGAAAAAATAATAAACATTAAATAAAACCCCATGTGTTTTTTTTTTTTCTTATGCAGCTGGAAAAAAAGACTCTTGTCTCTGTTTTACAAAGACCCCAAAGATTTAAAGAAGGGATATGACTGAATAAGGAGGGATATGACTGAAGAAGGAGGGATATGACTGAAGAAGGAGGGATATGACTGAAGGAGGGATATGACTGAAGAAGGAGGGATATGACTGAAGAAGGAGGGATATGACTGAAGAAGGAGGGATATGACTGAAGAAGGAGGGATATGACTGAAGAAGGAGGGATATGACTGAAGAAGGAGGGATATGACTGAAGAAGAAGGGATATGACTGAAGAAGGAGGGATATGACTGAAGAAATAGGGATATGACTGAAGAAATAGGGATATGACTGAAGAAGGAGGGATATGACTGAAGAAGGAGGGATATGACTGAAGAAGGAGGGATATGACTGAAGAAGGAGGGATATGACTGAAGAAGGAGGGATATGACTGAAGAAGGAGGGATATGACTGAAGAAGAAGGGATATGACTGAAGAAATAGGGATATGACTAAAAAAATAGGGATATGACTGAAGAAGGAGGGATATGACTGAAGAAGGAGGGATATGACTGAAGAAATAGGGATATGACTGAAGAAGGAGGGATATGACTGAAGGAGGGATATGACTGAAGAAGAAGGGATATGACTGAAGAAATAGGGATATGACTGAAAAAGGAGGGATATGACTGAAGAAGGAGGGATATGACTGAAGAAGGAGGGATATGACTGAAGAAGGAGGGATATGACTGAAGAAGGAGGGATATGACTGAAGAAGTGATATGACAACCCTATAGTGCTCTAATGCAGTCTGGCAATTCTCGGGTGCAGTTTTCAAACATGGGCACCAGAGGGCGAGCGAGTACCTACTAGAAGTTCCAACAGAGAAAAGCGTGTAGTTAGCAATATCCAGCGCTAGATGGCAGCGCCGAGTAGTACCAGAGACGCGTGGAACGCACAGCCCGAATGGAACACAAGAACCCGGAAGTTTGGTGTGACAAATAAAGGCCAGGGTCCAAACAGGAAGTGTTGGAGCTCCAGGTGCTTTGTGAGTGCATGAGACCTAATCTGCAATGAATTTTATATATAAACATGATCTAGCCATATTATGATGTAATACAAACCTATTTACCTGTAACATAAATACCAAAACAAAATTTAACCAACTAAAATCCCAAATATCTCATTAATTGT